>JAQFYM010000469.1:0-65815 GCA_034694785.1 Agrenia bidenticulata
ATGGAAGCTGCAAGGTTAGTTGAAATCAAGGAAGCAGAAAATCGGGAGGCACAAATTCGATTGGAAAAGTCGTTAGTGGAAGATGAGGCTCGTCGAAAGAAACAAGAGGAACAAACGAAAAATAAAAATAAAGCAATTGAAGCTAATCTAAAACTTGAGGCCCTTAGATTATTAGAGCAATCAAGCAATTGTAAAGAGCAGTCAGTTCCTGCTGCTCTTCAAGGATTGATACTGAAAGAAGACTGCGATAAGTACACTCGATGTACTGATCTGATACAACAGTATGAGAATGCCACGAAAGACATAGTCGCAAGCTCAGTGGATCCAAATATCAAGAAGTTTTATTTTGGTGCCGGAGTATGCATCAATACCCCTTTAAATGTAATTGCAAACACTGAGCCACGTCAATTAGCCTTAAAAACGACTCATTTTATCGATATGATCGATGGAAAGTCTGTCTATGAGAGATCATCTTCTGAACCTTTTTGTGCTTCAGGTAAATGATCAAATCAATTGTTTCGATTAAGTTCATCTTCAGTCAAATTTTGCTTTACTTGATTGAATTTCTTTTTCAGCAATGCCAAATGGTAGAATGTTCGTTCTCCGACTGCTAGCATTCCAGATTGTGAAAAAGGCAGAACAGGAAATCCTTTCAGAAAAAAACGGATTCATTCCATTAGCCACTATGGGAACTAGCCTTTGCACAAAATTTCCGGAGCTGGCAACTCTTTTACAAGCGTATTTTTATAAGCTATGTCCTTTCCTGGTCCCTTTCAGCTTCCCCCGCGGGGATAAATCCTTTCAGGAGTATTGTCTAAGTTTGGGTTATGATCTTAAGGGAGAGGAATCTACACTACGAAATCTATTGTTGGGTAGAATGAAAGGGTACTGAAAACTACTTACGTACTTATAGCACCTCATTTCTCTGTATAAAAATTTGTATGAATAGGTACTGCTCATTATACGCCATGATGGTCCAAACTATTGAAAAGAACGGTCCATATGATGTTGGAGATGCAAACTTATTTTTTTCAATTGGTGGAGTGTGGGAGATTTTAACCAAAACCATGAAATTAGGTTAGCAATAAAATTTAATAAAATCTCTGGATGATTACCAATTGTATCTAATTGACCAATCAATTCTGATTTTAGAGCCTCAAGCGGATGTAACTATTGTGGTGATTCAAACCTTGTTAGAGCTTCTGGCTGATCGTCTTCAACAAGCTTATGGCAAACAGTTTATCAAGGTGATGAACGTACTGATTTCAGTTTATTTACCTAAAATCAATCATGTAAGTTCTGGCGCGGCACAAGGAGAAGTTAAAAGGATTCAACAGTTTCAACGGTTCTTGGAAAAAATTTCTGGTGTATAGATATTTGCAGTTAGTTAGTGCTTGTATGCAGTTTTAATTGTAATGGACAAAGCTATAAAGTAACGTAAAACATTTGGCTTGAGTTCTTGTCGTCTGCTATTTCAATTGATGTTTTCCAGCTATAATTTATTTATCCCACTTTACTAATAACTGCCCGTTCGCAGTAGTTCGCACAATTTTACCTCTTGTTCTTTACTTAATATTTTAAAATATCATTTTTAACCAAACTAGTAACTGGATAACTGGTTATTTAGAATGACATCAATGCATTGTTTGAAAACTCCTTGCTGTTCCTAGAGGAACACTTCGTGCTGGATTAAGCCTCTAGCTTCAGTACTCAAGATAAGCTACATGCTTCTTTTCAGTTGACCAGTAACAGCAATAAATCGACTAAAACGCTGCTTAAATTACTTGGGAATCATTCAGCTTTAATAATCCACCCACGTTTGCAACATAAATGTGCTAAGTCCTCCAGCATAAATGTCTCGGCCACGATAAGGCATTCTTTGCTAATTGAGTCTGGAATTATATAGGGACAAGAGACTTTCAACAGTTAATCATTTCAGCCTAATTTCCCTCGACTAATTCTCCCCGACAAGCTCTCCAACTCTCCGGACTACCCTCATTAAAAATGCCCAACTAATTTATGAATGCCGTAAATTATTCTCAAAAAAATTCAGGCTTCAAAAGTTCTTGTCACACGGGCCAGGGAAACCACTACCACAGGACAAGAAAACACGAGAATATGGAAATGTCCTTTTACTTTTTACTAATTCACAACTCATATACAACTTTTTTTACTACTGAAACTAGTCCAAGTTCTTCCTTTTCTTACAAAGCAGTTTGGTCATGTCATAGGCTTATATTATTATTGTTCTTAATAGCTAAAATCCTCTTTCGTGGGAAATATCTGTAATTTGCACAGTTGACAGTCCAAACTTTTCTCCATGCTTTTTATGTGTATCGGCTGTAATTAAAATATAAAAAATTGTCCTACCACCACCACTTCTAGAATACCACCTAAACTCTACAACTTGAGAGATAAATAAAAGACTAAATGTCAGAATTTCTGAATAGTTTCTTGACTAAAGAAAAGTTTTTTTCCCCCTTTTTCAAAAGTCTATTGACCACATTCTTATCGGTCGAATGTATTAAGAATATATATTTGGTTAGATTCCTTTCATGGAACATGTAATTAAGTGTTAAAGGTTTATCAGAGGAGTGCGAATCTCTGCAAGTTTGTGGTTTGGGTTCGGATCGTGCATAAGATTTGAGGTAATTGTGGCTAGAAAGTGCAAACAAAGCCAATCTAGTTTGATGACTTGAAATGGAGAAGATTTAGAGGAATTTATTCAGCCCCAAACTGATTGCATAGAAATGGGAATAGTGACGGGAAACATGAATAAGCTTGATAATCCCGTCATGTCACTGTCCCTTAAGGATAATCACTAGAAAGCAAGATAAGCCCAGAGCCAAGTTTGGGGTTTTAAAAAGCAAACCGGCTGGGGCTAAGAAAGTTTACAGGAAGAAGGAAGATCCCTTGACTACGTGAAACGATATATGAATACAAGTTGGCCTAGTTTGGTTCAATGCCAGGAGTGTCATGATGTCAGATTAGAATGTAAAATGACTTAAGTAACTTGAGACATCAGATGTTCAGGCTTGAGTACGTTCGCCTTGTGCATGGGGAAAAATTATAACGATATGCAAACTTCTGGAGGGGTCACTGAGCTTCAGGTCACATGTAAGGTGGTCGGTGGTACTTGAGTTCACATTTTGGCAGCATTTATAAAGAAGGACAGAGGGAGAGTGTGCAACGTATGATTTGGACGGGTATTATTATTATTAATTTATTATCAAATGACAGTAAAAGGAAATTACGTAGGGAGCCTATCTTTTTCCAATCTGTTGGGGGGGAGGCTAGGGAATTAATGTTGCTATCATACTTTAATAACTAAATGCATATTATTACCATGTGATTCTTAAAAAAACGCTTCAAATATTTTCTTGATATTCTATTGGCTAATTGGGCCGCAAAAAGTTGAAAAAACTTCCAAAGTCCCAGAACTGCAATAATCATCTTATCACCATCGGCATCATGAACTTGACACCTACTGAAGTCCCGCTTTAAGCCTACCACTCACTACCTTCTAAATACTACGGCCCTCTCCAGGACGGTTTCCGTTCTATTCCCAACTAATCCCTGGGATATCACATCGCTCTTCTCTCTGAGAAAGGGAGACTTGAACGTGTTCAAGATTTAAGTGCTCATCAAAATTCAGGCGATTGACTGGATAGATAAAAAAGGTCTTTTTGGAGAAATATCTCTCCAACCTGCTTGAGAACTTCCTACAACTATTTCATAAATAAAAAATAATATATCCCTCCCCTACCCTTACTCATAGCAGTGATAGCATGTAAAACGCAGCCCTTCCGATGCCTTCACATCGCACCGTACATCTAGACATATTCATAAAAGTGTAACCAGCATCAGTAGCATCCTCCTTTCTCAAACTTGTAAATATACCCTGAGACGGCCTGAGATAGTACACATATTTTCATACACGCAAATATTTATGTCTCTAGATTGACATTATGTTATAAGAAAGGAGATTCTTCTCCAGCATCCAATTCATATATTTGTATGCATGCAAAAACCGATATTTAATTTCAGGACGAGGAATATGTGGGATCCGATAAGAGTCAATTTATCCATGGCGTTTCCCCCCATTTCGGAGGAAAGGTACAAGGAGTATCATGAGATGAGAATTTTAGGACGAAGAGCTAAAGGAATATTTATTCATGTATTTAATATCTTGGTCCTTTCGGTGAGAGATTGTAAGTCTTTTTCAAGGCTTGGATCCTTTAAGTTAAAATGGTATATTGTTTTGTATACATAGTGGCCAGTGTAATATGCATTTGATATGTTTGTAGAGTATGTAAACATTGGCAATATGTGATTCAATGTTTTATACATATTTTGTGCATTTTTTATGTGGATACGATGATAACATAACGATGGGTTAGTATCTCTCATATGAAGTTTAGCAAGGGCCGCATATTTTTACTAGTTTTACAATTTTTTAAATTTATACCCCCAGACCTCAAGTTTACTTCGGGGGAATCTCGACAGACTCGTAAAAATGATAAATTGCATCCGTATCCATGTGGAGAACATGGTTATAAAGAACTATGCCAAAATGTTATATTAAATATGAACACATGCAGATAAATATCTTTGGAGCAAAGGCCTGTTCATAAAGTTTAGTTATTAGTATAAAGGGCTGTCAAATATATCGAAACCTTGGGTCAGCTGTAGAAAAATAAGTAAGTAATATAAAACATTTTTTACCATTATGCATTCATTTATGAACGTCTGGTTAGAGTTACGGTATTTCGTATGAAGATAACTATTAGAAATGGTTGCTTCCTTAATATGAGGCAATTTCTCTAGGGTAATTTAAAATTTAGTATTCTTGGGTGGTTTTATAAAACCCGGATGGAACTGGGTCTCTGTCAATCTCGGTAAATTATTACGTGTGTGTGATACCTTGCTAGATACATACATAAAACATATGTTATCATGTTATGCTATTTGATATCTAGTCTAGAATAATAAGGGAATATGCAAATCCAAAACGCCCAGAATTATGTGTGCATGGAGATGCACCAGTTGATTATTTAACCATTCTAAGATTCTAACTCGGTAAAATAAAATGTGTTGATGGATGATGGATTCTTGTTCTGCTAGTCTTGATATACATTCAAAATATTAAGGGTATTTAAATAAATAAAAATTGACCAAGTATCATAATCATTTATACCACTGACCATTCTTCAAAATAAAGCAATTCAAAAATGATTGATCAATTGCATGGAATTGCAATTGCATTCGAAACTGAGCTATCAACAAACAAACAAATAATAGAACTGGCCCTAATGAACCATATAATCTATAACTATATAATCCATTATTGCCTGTAACTGCTATATGCTCTATCATCCACCAATTTATTGGTAGATATGAGAATAAAATTAAACATGAATTCCAAATACCCCTGAACCTGAACCCCATTGTTCCCTTAGAAGTGTACCACACGGCCCTTTTGTATCAGAATCAGAGACCATAACATTATACGAATCCCTGGGCACATCCCACTGTGCAAAGTCATCCTGTTCCAAGAAAATTGGACATTTGAATGCAGAAAGAGTAAAAAAGACATGGACAATTGCAATTGTAGTGTCATTGTCATCCTTCCTCGTTTCCTATCATATTATCATCTCATCTTCCGTCCCCCTCTCCAACCGTATTATTATGTGCGTTCCAGGTTCTCTCTCAAACGTATAACCGTCTGTGTCGGCCTTACAAATGACAATAAGGAAGCCAACAACATCCAAGCCTATTAACTATTGCATAATACCCTCACTAGCCTTTTACTAGAGTTGAGAATGTACAACATTGAGTCGTTAGGGGTTATATTTAAGTCATAAAGTTAATGTGACTTTACACGCCCAGGCCAACGCCAATGCCAAGGAACTAGTACAAATAATACGGACGACGATCCCGGCATGCTAAACTAGGATCTAGTAGACAACATAACTTTTAAAGGCCTTTGGCTTGCTAGGTAACTTCCAGCCTCTTAAGCCTTACATATAACCGTTAAGGAATACGCACAATAATAAGGAACGCTCTTGTCGTTCGCCTCTTACTCATGATCCCTCTTGGTCTTAAAAAGATCAGACAGGGACGATTGGAATCTCGAAAGGGCTCTTGTGAGGTTGCGAATCCTGTATTTTGTGTAAGTCTTGTTGTAGACTCCTATTGCTTTTTTTATTATTCTTATGTGGATATATGACGAGGAGATGGTTTTGGATATCATATACAGAATGGTATATAATGTAGAGGGAAAGTGGATTTAGACCCATTTTCCAATAAAATCTACTCTGAGTACTCTGACCAAGACTTTAGGCAAGCTATCTATTCTTGTCTTGTCTGGAATAGCCCATTTGTACGGAACTGTGAGACTGTTTTTTTTTATTTAGAAAATTGGAGAGTCATTTGAGGATTAGGGTTTTTGAAAATCTTGGGGTGTAAAGTTATATCTGTACTTAAAATGGGTTTACAAAGGGATGCCAGAATAGCAGTTGAAGTTTCTTGTACTTTCTTTCGATTGTTATAATATTGCTGATATTAAGGTTTCTTTAAGCTGGTTTTAAATATTTGTGATAATAATAATTAACATGATTAAATTATATTTTGTCACTTCTCAGACAGACATGTTTTTTTACGCAAGACGTAGCAATTAGGAATTTAGTTGCAAAAGCATGGTTGTTAATCCTAAAAAACAGTGTAAATGAAAAAGGATTTTACCACCCTTAATATCTATAAATAAAATTCCCAGAACCCCAATCATTCCGGTCTTGTTCACCTTTACACCCGTCCTTCATCATCGGGCCACGTCATCCATGCCGAATTTTCGAGACCAGGTCGAGATTCTATTCATACACACCTGCTTGCTAATCAGACCGAATATTATTATCTTTGTAAAGTCGTTTCTCATCCATCCCAGTCCCAAAGGGGTACTCAACTATATTGCAAGTCCTTCAATAGATGTCTGGAAACATAAAGCTTTTGGGATGTGAAGGGCCTGTAATTAAAGTTATTCATAGAAATTGGCTTGTTAAAAGAGTCCTTGCTAAATTACGTTTGGTCACAACCCTTTGACTTTCCAGTCCAGATTGTCAAACATTCGGAAATCTCTTTTGATTTTATGAGTGGTTGGTGGGACACACCAAATCCTGAATACCACCTCCATCTCATCCATACACACCAATAGCCACTAATCAAACTACTATCCAACTATATCCTTGTAAATGTATATACCTACAAGGTTTTGTGAGCAGTACGTCAATTTTTTCTCTGCAAAATTTAGCTGGATATTCGTTTTCTGTTACACCGTGTCACCGCGGAAAGTCCTGACCTCCGGTCATTCTTGTCTCAAAGGCATGAGCTCCATATTTTAAGCTAGCCTTATAATCCCAATAGACAGATCCTTTGAAATTATAATTAAATAACCAAGTGCTCCATATGTGTGTGACGGAGAATCCTAGGGTAAAATATAATTCAACCTTACGTAACTTGTGGATGAGCCGAAGGGCATTTTTATGAGTAGGTTATAGTAGAGAAGGCCACAATTCTAAAGATGTATAAGATGCTTGTGATTATTTCGACTCTGCTGTGGTCTCTGTGTGTTTACAATAACGTATTCCTTCAAAGGACGTGCAAAAGCCTTTGGCCCTTTGAAGTACAATTAGCTTTCACTCCCCAAATCCTTTGACGGGGTTCGCACTTTCTATGAGTTCTCTCTTCTTTAAAAAAACTGAAGAATAGATACGATAAAGGGTATAAGAAGGATTAACTACAACTTGTTCTGGGGTTTTAGTGTTGGCAATGCAATCGTGGGAATAATAACGTGCTAAAATGAATTTTTGCAACATAATTCCCATCTGACGGTCCTTCGAATGCTTCAAACACTGCAGGGCAGTGCAGGAACCGTAATTAACCACGAAGCTCTGGGGAAGGAGGTTAGATGGATGTAAGTAAGAATAAATTGGACCCGTGGTTTCAATGGCAATCTATTTAGGGTGAAGGCTGGGTATGAAACTCATCTTAATTAATAATTAATGTTTAGATCTGTGAAAATTGGCCTTGGAAAAAATTTTGAAATGTATTTTGTTACTGCTTCATTTTATCAAATAAAGTATGATAGGGCAGTAGGCAAGATGCTCAAGAGCTGTAGACGGACTTAAAATGTTGTATCTTTGCATGAATGCTTTCATTTGGGGACTTTTCATAGAGTTTCATTAATTCTTGTAAACATTATTTATTTTAAAATTTCTAGGTCCTTTTACAAATCTCCTGACAAAATATTAATGAAAGTTTAAATTTACAACTAACCACGGCAGAGTTATTTATTGTTCAACCCCGAACTTGTTTTTGTTACTCTTTCTTATGCCTCCGAAGCTGTATCTGACAGGATAGACAACTGAAAAGTGCATCGTGTTATTTTTAAGAATATCCATCAAGTCCAGAAGACACAGAGACACGAGATAAGACACCATTTCAAGATTCTATACAAAGGAGATCCCCCGATTGTCCATTTCCTGTCATATTTTCATCTGACACTTTGCCATAAAATCGTCCCATTTCCTGGGCTACGCCAAAATTTAGGTTCTTCTGGAGTCGTTGAACTAAAAAACACTGGCAATTCTTATTCCATCCCAAACTGTTGTTTAGAATCTTAAGAACTTAAATTTCCCTATCTTTTTAGACCTTGGACGACAAAAGAAATACTAAACAAATAACACATACACACACACATAGGGAAATCCATATTAATATTATTCTAGTTTAGTACTAGTGTGGACACGAGGGCTTGTTTTCACTTCACGCGTTTACTCAAAGAAAGCTATTGGGCTCTGTTCTTGCTCATGTTCTAAATTCATGAATAAAATATTTCGAATTTTGGTTTCATGAGCTCAATTATTTATGCATTCATGACTTCCTCTCTCCTCTTGTTTTATACACAAAATAAGACACTCGAAGACCAAGCCCATACTTACTTGCAATAACAAGCAAGACAGAGGCTACTTCTAAACTCACGAATCTAGTACATCTTGGACATTACATCACATCCCACATGGCATGGCAGCCACACTCACTATACATACAAAAACACCCAACCTAAAACATTATATTATATCAACACTCGGAAAGGCCTAGCATTCATGTGGTGGTGGTGTTGGTGACTGGTGAACTACAAAACAGCCAAGCTGCTGTTGGTTCTAAGCCAGAAGAATTTCAAACATACAGAACCACGGGCTCAAACTACCCAAGGGCTACAGAGCCCCCTTAGCTCTTTCGGAGATTGAATGTTTGAATAAAAACGGTAAAGAGTTTTTAGGAGGGTGAAAGTAACCCCCTCGGGTACAATAGAGTACATTACTACCAATAGGGGTGTACGCCCCTGCCTCAGAGAAAGTAAAAAGTGCTAAAATTTGCAAAATAAACGAATTTGACTTTTCAACAAGAAATTTCGCAAACAAAACTATGTCATTTGCAAATCTGATATGAAATCTTGTTAGCATTTCAAATAGGATTTTAACTCCCTTTTGCTCTGCGGTCCTTGGATTTTTCGTGGCTCCTGGCTGCGGCTCACTGCTTCCTCTCTGAGACAGGGACAGATTTTAGAATATTTTATTACATTGCGGATGTTACAGAGGAGATTTTCGCATGTGAGGAACTACAGGGATTAGGAGAATCTACTAAAACTTAAGCCCTTTTACCCCGTTTCTATAATATAGAATAATGTATTTAAATAATAGCCTTAATCAAAAGGCAGAGGGAAGGGTCAAACTCCCAAAGTTAGATTTAACCTCTCGAGAGACTAAGTTTTTTTCTATTCCAGTTTCCATTCTGCATATATATTCCATTGCTTTAGATCCACACACTTCCCAGCCCTGAATAAAACATTTGTAAAAAATAAGAGGACAAAAAAGTACAGTCAACTAGAGCTTTTGAACGTGATTTGGTAATTTATTTTAAAATTTCAGAGAGCTGGAATTTGCAAGCCTAATTACGACGAGGACGGAAGTGGAGCCGAAATATTTCAGACAATGCGTAATGTATAATGTGGATGGCAATGCCCTGTCTGCGTTTGTCAACGCTCGTCTCCTAATTCGTTCGGTCCCTCTGAAGCCTATTAATTTTGAATTCTAACCCACCATACACTTACTATATATTCTATCTGGAATAATCTAGATTTTACAGTTGGGAGGGGTATAAAGTAGTGTGTAGGGCGTACTACTAGGGAATGCCACAGATGGTAATGGCAGGCTGACTCTTTTGGCAACATCAACATCATAATAATTTCGCGAACGTGATCCTCTCCGTCTTTGTAGAATTAAGTTGGACAAACTACGTGAAGGACACAACAAGAAGAAGAAAACAGACTATAGAGTTATATGTACATGGGCCCTTGATTTAGCCTCTATATGAGCTTGTAATAATTTGGACATTGTTTATAGCTTAGTAACTTAAAAAGGAAGAGCCTTTGTTGAAGGAGAAGTTTATAATTTAGTTCCCGACATTTCGGATTCAGATTTCGCAATCTGCACAAACCCTCGGCTATGTCTCACAAAGCTTTACAAAATAATACTGCGTTGTTATTTCAAGAATTTTAAATAAGTTAGAACTGGAAAGTAATGTTACTAATTGCAGGTTATTTTCATCTATTTTTATATTAGATTACTATTTAAAATGACGCTGTGAGAAGTTCTGGCGAATCTCCTAGTTCCTATCAACAGCTTGAGTCCACAGACTGGAAAACTGACAAAAGGCGATGAGAAAAAGAGTTTAAAATTTCATCAAATTTCTGGAAATTACTTTACATCTTCCAAGTAATATTTTGTAACAGACAGCTTAACGATATTAAATTCTTTCCAAGATGTAACACTAACTTTTCTCTTTTAATCGGTGTCAAGTACCGAACGACGGCTTTATAATTTAAAACGATTCTAGACCCATGACGGTAAATAACATAATAATATTTTTTTAGAGGCCATACCCGTTGCGTATGAAACAGAGAGTGACGCCCATGTAATCTCAGTTGCAGTCCCAAAATCAGATTAAACCCCGCTTTTAGCAATTAGAGCAGCAAACCATCGTCAGGCCACAGCCACCGCTGCCATCGCCGTCACGGGTTGTGCTCAGATTAATTCTGCAACCAGTCTGGGATTCATCTGAGACAAAATTATAGACTTTTTTTCTCTCTCTCAAGATTTAGCAACTGGGTGAGATAAGCGAATATTTCGTGGATCTTATTCAGAATTGCATGATGCCACTATGAGATCTTGAACACGAGAGTTTCTTCAACTTGAATAATTCATAAATTCATAATCTCATGAGTTAAATATTGTGTAACACAAGCTGGATGGTTTGAGTTTGTGTTGACAGTCCGTGAGGGCTGGAGGCATTGACTGCGATGATTTCTTGGAATTTGGGATTCGATTATGTAAAAAGATTTACGTCTTCTGGCTCGATAGTTTCCAGAGACGATGATCGCTGCTTGTCTCTCCTCCAGTTTTGTGATCTGGTTCAGGTGGAGGAAGAAAGCGCAATTATTGCAAATTGTTACGATTTGCTAACTCATCACAATAGCAAGATGTCTACGCGTATGCTTGACTGATTCATTCACAAGTCCGATCCGTTCGAGGGTATGGCAAGCCGACATGTCAAGGCTATTGCTGACTTTTAAATTGTGGCCTGGATGGGTCTCAAGGTTTCTGTTTTTAAGAAAAGAGAGTTCAAATGGGAGTTTCTATGCATCTGGAAATCACTTACTTAGGTTTCCGAGCATGGAATTAGAATTTATTCAGTAATGGTGGTAAACTGCTGGTTGAAACAGATTCTTGGTGTCATTCATGAAATGCCTTGTAAGAAATACTGAGTTTTAAACTTAATTTTGTTTAGATTCTCAAAATATACGATAATATGAAACCAAGATAACATTGCTGTGACAATCCCCAAAGTTGGAAGGCACGAATGCATAAGAGTTGCGAAATATACATACGTTGTCAATTTTGTGGAGAAACATGGGTGGAAAGTTGTTCAAATCTGTGGGTGGGTTGTCAGAATTGGTACCATGGACCAAACAAGAAGTCTCCGAGAGTTTTGAAAGATATACAAGAAAAACTTATTGGCAGTGAAAACTTGAACCTCAAGAAAGTTAGTTATTTTCATAGCAATATGAATCTTTCTTATAATTACAACTTCCGATACAGAAAGAAATTCAGTAGGGAATATTTAACAGTATGAAAGTTAAGATACAATTAAGATAAAAAAGAATTTGATAAAACAATGTCTAGTACGAAATTAAGAAGTTTTTTGAAACCCAACGGCTTGATAAATTCCAGCTCAATTTTTTCCTTACGCCTGTTTATTGTTAGTTTTGTTAAATACAATTCAGGATAAACATTTTCAATACCAGCAAAAAACACATCTTATTTTATGTTTAAATTTCAAAAAGTTTAATATTTCCAAAGATTTTTGATTACCCATTAATTTAGTCTAGTGGACAGGACAGGAATAAATTTCAAAAACTATAAACCCAAACCACAATAACTATAATTTACCAAAATGCCTAGTCTACTCATAGAATTATATGCTATACATATAGCTGAAACTTTAATGACAACACATTATGCAACTTTCTTCTACATACTGGCAACAATTGTTTTACTATACTAAAGAAAGCATTATGAAAATGTTAGGTAGTGCAGTAGAAATATTTTAAAGGAGTATACTGTATTTTGAAAACGTTATATGCCATGGTTGGACTGTAATTTATAAAACTGTAATTTATAAAATTCACAACGATTAGAAATTCTGGATGCATGACAAAGTTAAGCGGTGGAGGAAATTCAAAATTTTTACAGGGGGCGCGAAGTTCATAGAACCCCTCTTCTCTAAGCCCCCAAATAATACGGCCCTGCTTGCCTTTCACCCCAAGACTTTCTCTCCCACCGTCTCTTGCGGAGAAGTTTCTCATTTCACAAGATTGAGCCACTTTACCTCAGTTGGAAAGCTCGAACGGCTCCAATCTCTTGTTGAATACGTGAGTGCGTGCAACAGCCAGTCCTCAACAAAATCTTATACCATGCAGGAACATTATCCAAGAATATAAATTCATAACCAACAAAGTTCCCGTCCCTAAACTAAGTTAGCCTGATACACTTTTAGATACACTTGGCTGCTCTTGGTCCGTGTTCTGAGGGATTAGACACATGCTAACTACTACACCAGCAGCATAAGGTGTCATTCACCAATTGTGTCTAACGATACTTACGAGTATCATCAATGACCCCTAATGGCCTCATCTAAGACAATTATACTGACTCTGAGATCAGAGCTTATGTTTTAATGTTATGGCGATCCCCTGGAATCTTGGAACACGCAAGATGTGGGTGGACCTTTGAAGGTGTTTCGAATGTCAATTCCATGCAGTTCTCCAAGAGCTCAGAAGGAATTAGAGGGGTGTCCATAAATCAATGAGCTCTTTGCTAGTTTATGTGTACATGTACGAGCCTTTTGGACGATTCTGTCTCGAATTCCAGACTTAAGATTCCGGTGAGGAGGGACTCGTTCCTGTACCAAACTCGCACTCGTAGATTTTATTTTGCTTTTCATATGTATTTTGGTAGTCTCCCTGAAGGCCTTTATAATTTTATTTGAAGGTGGGTGTGTTGTCTAAGGTTTTGGGATATCCTTGTAGATAGATGTTTCTATAAATGTATAGTATTTGTTTGCTTAAGAGACGCTAGGCTTTTTGATAGTAGTGAGTTTAGCATAGTTAGACTGGGAAAGGGTGTTGGCAATTTGTTAAAACTCAAGTGTACACTTCGGGAACATTTCTATGCATACAAACTACCGACATTTCACCCTTCCTTTAACATTTTAATATTTAAACATTTCCAGAATTCAGATACTAAAAGGAATCTAGAAAGTTGTGATGTTTGGATTGGGTTTATTTTTCGCATTTCGATTTTACATCTTAAACTTCGACTCAGTTTGAATTTAGTTGCTTGCTTGTGCGTACGGGCTAGGCATTAATTTTTTGTTGCGCCTTTTGCTTCTTGGTTGAAGTATTTTTCATGTATTATGTCTATATGCACACATGCACGTTATTTGTATTAGGTGAAGGATTGCTTAAGAGGGATAGGAAAGTAATTTATTGGATTTTATTTAATAGGATATGCTCAGGTGGCGGAAAATGAGGTATACTTTTTGAAGGGATTGTTCTTGCAATCAAAATTCAAAAGTCCCGTAGGGGTGGATCTTAGAAGGATCGAAACTTTGTCGCATATACGTCGCATAATCAATCGATTGATTGATTGACTGCTTTGTAAGTGCAAGACCATGCAAAATACAAAGCATTTTGTTCCTCTATAAGGGACACGTGGAGAATAAATTTCCGAGAACAGTACTCGACAGCAAGTCAGTGAGATCCGTCGTTTAAATTTGAGTTTTAAGGTAACAAAAAAAGTTTCGTTATTTGCAAATTATTCAGCTCTCAGCGTTTACTCATTTATGCATTTAAAATAATGTCAATTTTGCATTAATTTACACAGAATAAAAACAGATTAAAATATTTTTACGAGTACGAATCTTAATACTATAATCTCTTGTTTTTTTATAGTTTCAAAGTTTTTAATTACGGGGTGAGAGACATCAATGGATGAATTATAAATTATTAGGTGTGTATGGCATTATAAAAGCCTTTTTTCGATGCCTGTTTAATTCATATGCCTTCTTTCAGTACTGGATCTTATTTTCCCAGCTACTCGTTTATTCAGTCTGCACCTATTTTCAACTTGTAATTATGAAAAAAACGTCGCATATTTAATTACTTAATTAAGTTTGATTATACCCGCAATTTCCAAAAGGGTTAATAGAGTAACAATTGACTCAATAATGGATACATTGATTTTACTCGTGGAGTACTCACCAAGGTCGTAGAAAAACCTACTAGAATATTGAATGGGAAAGATAAATGGGGCGTTGTAAAATTGGACGTCTCATTTTCCTATCCGGAAATAATTTTTTAGGCTCGAGTTAAGCTAGATGTTCTATTCTTGTGATACCTTAGGTACGAAATTCATTTAAAATCCACCAATTAAAGACCCAAAATACATCAAACGTACAGAATCCCAAGTTTTTAGCCAGACTTAATCAATTTAATACTTGGTATTTTCGTCTGTGACAACAGGCGTATTACTTTCGACAGCTTAATTACCCAGTCTAGGCTCTTGACGGGTAGAGTTCTAAAATAGAACACTTCTAAATTCATGCCAGTTCCTCTACTAAATTTGCACCTCCTCCAATTGAGGTTAACCCTAGTCTAAAATCCAATTTCTTAAAATAAGAAGTTAACCGAAATCTAAATACAAGATAAATTTATATACAGAAATGCTTTAGCATAGACACAACCACAATCTTTACAATCCAATGGTACCCTCAAGCCAAACACTAAAGGTCACGTCATATAGTCTGCTTCCGCAATACATTTAAAGACATCCAAACCAAAAGTCATTTTTCAATGGAGACGAAGACATGCTAAGTATTCTTGAGATACCTCTTCACATCTATATAACTAATCACCTGCATGTAATTTAATCTCATTAGTGCAGAGTACATAATATACAGGTAAAGGGTAACAATCTTAATATCCTTAATACGAGCCATTCCATTAATTTCCATATACAGTCCACGTGCCCCCACCGGGCTTAGCAAGAATATGGGCTTACCAATATTCATAATTTTGATGCTCCCAGAGAGAATAGTTGACTACTCGACTACACAGCTTAAACAGGAGGAACTAATGCGAAGGACTAATAGGATTTATGAATCTTAGAATCTTATACCCACTTTCCCCAATGCTTTACTCTCCAATGTGCATGAAGGGCCTGTCCACATAACTTTTCCTCATCCTGAGATTCCCAAGACAAATTAATAGAGACGAGTGTAGTATCGTACCAAACTTGGGGGCACTGACAATGAATGGATGACCCACACTAATAAGACTAAGACCGGGTTGAGTCTTAAGCGTATTGGGAACTTTCCTTTCGGCTTAAGGTTGCCTTTAGGACAAGTCACGCCATGCATGCCATTCCATGCCATACCAAGGCTAGGCCAGGGTACTGGGTCTACTATTGGTTGGTGGCTGGATCTTCTTCTCAGAGTTGGGCCCATTCAGTAATTATAATCTTACTCTTTTCAGTAGTCAAAACTAGTCACATCATGTCACTAAATGTTTAATGCTATAAATGCCTCGTGTAGTATTACATGGACTTATTTCGGGAACAAGAATAAGAATCGTGGGGTGAGTATTGGATAAGTATAATTTGTTCGTTACATTATTAGGAAAATGTAGGGGTGGGATGTTAAATTAAGTCAAGTAATATTGAATTAGTGTTGCCCAACAGAAAGTATATTTCAAAATCAAGCCGTCTTAATTTTCGAATCTGTAGACTAGTCTGCCTGAGAATATTCTGGGATGGTACATACATAATGCATTTTTCAAACGTAAGACATGCTTTGACTTATGCCAGACGAAAATAACCGAATAGTAAAATACCAAGGACCAGTACGTACTCAATTTATTTTAAACTCAAGCATAATTTATGCAAACAACACAATGTACAAGGAAAACTGTTCACCTAGAACAGCGAGAATTTCTAAGTAAACGCATACACATCTAAACCCTTGGTGAATGGAAAGCCATAATTCTTCAAATCATTCATCCAACTTTCAGCCTCCCCTAATACTCTTGCACTAAAGACTTAAGACATTGTCGCCTTTCTTGTTGGGCACTTCTGCTCAATTAAACAATGTAATCAATTAGTTCGCTTCACATACCTTAGAAACAATGGAGAAAGAGGGAGAGGTCCATATAAACTTACAATTGACCTTATTCCTCTTTCCAAACCGCGGGTAGTAAGAAGGGCATAATAAAAGCCGACGACAGAGGCCTTATCATCCCCCTGCCCTCCGAACTTATTCCCCTCCCTCTTACGAATGCTTATGCCAATTATTGCCAATGCTGATAATGGTTAACGGTATCCTTGATGGAATATGGAGTGGAATAATATAATACCCTGTATTCCAATGGAATACCCACACCGCACCGACATCCTCAATATCTAAAAGGGCCACTTCTAATCCTTAATAATAGCACATATATATAAATCGGTTTGATATTTACGTGGTAAGTGCGTGAGCCTGGGTGAATACTATAATATATTTTGACCATGTATATAGGGAGAGGGAGCTTGCTAATTTTGGGGTGAAATACAAAGCTCTGCACAAAACTGCATGATTAAATCAGGTTTTCATGACCCATTTCATTTCGCTCTAGAAATGGGTTCAATTTCTGATCTCTTGCCAACTTGCCAAATGAGGGGAAATGAATTAGACATGGACTTTTCAGTCCACATCTCCACCAACGAGGGCCACAACTATGTAAAAAGACATTAGATACAGTTATTCCATTGTATGGGGAAGTTTGGTAACAGACCGGAAAGAAATTTGCACGATTACTGCCATTTTAACAATTCCATACAGTTTGGACTCTACTATGCTTGCGCTTGCATGTTGTAGAGAAAAGGGATGCCGGGCTCAATTGAGAGTCGGAGGTGTTTGGAAGGCGGGTAGTAGGACCTCTATGTATGTGTGTAACCACCGTCTTGAGTTATTTAGTTTTAGAGGATATAGAGCTGGATAGATGAAGAGGTGGGTTTGGGGCAATTAAAATGAAGAACGTATGAGATTTATAATTTTGAAATCTTATGGTGGACAATCTCTGACCTGCCCCTCTGGCCATGTTTCGATATATTTTGCCTCGATTTCAAGGGCATTTTTTCCATTTTGAAATCTAAAAACGGAATCTTAATTGAAGCCTTATTCTGTCATAGTATTGATTGCTCCTTCGTTGGCTCACAGCCTTGACTAAAGTTCCTTACACTGCTGGTTTGTTTGTGGAAGGTAAGCGGGGCTCAGTGGAGTGTGTGCATGCAGAGTACAGTCAAACAAAAGAAAGTCTGCATTGGTAAGGGAAATGTGTGACGTATAGAAAAAAAAATTTCCAGCAGACTTGATTCGAATCGGAAACAGGGTCGGTAAGGGAAATATATATGAATAAAAAATGTTGGAAATGCCCCAGGAACAGTAAGAGACTTGAGAGCAAATTCTTGTTTCCTTATAATTGGATTAGCAAGCCTTGGGAGTAGAGGGGGAATATCTGATTTAAATACTTTGTATTAATGTCTGTAGTAGCGATCAATTGTCATGGCCAGAGTTGCAAATATTTTCATTTTTTCAATACATGCAACAATTTACATTCATGTGTCAAGTTTCAAAATAAATACAACCTAAGATAAGTTATTTTAAGATCTCATCAAATGTAAACACGAAGGATCCTTTATAGCTCACTGAAAGATTTATCTATAAAGGCTGCGAATTTGTTGAGTAGTTCCACAATAGAACTACTTCCATTGTCTGTCGTAGTTGCTACCACCGGTTGTTAAAATTAATAACGTCTTTGTAAATCCAACTCAAAGTCTCCGATTTACACTCCATTTCCCTTCACACCTCAGCCTCAAAAAAACAGCTTCCTTATCTTGTAACTTCTGTGATAAACTGATGCTCAGTCCTTTTGCAGGCGCTGTAGTCAACTCTCAAGTGCTTACCCACCGGTCATTCACCACGTCTTGCTTATAAATACACACCTACCTCCTCCACCATTGCAGAAACGGGCCCTCTCCCTTGAACAAACAAATCCGAGCCTTAGTGATACCAAAAGGGTTTTCTATTATCAGCCCATCCATTTACAAGCAAAGGACGAGAGTAGGACAGACGGATTCACAATGCTCTCACTGGACTGCAAATATTATTTCTATCCGATAAGTAATACCACCTCAACGAGTGCAGTCAACCAATTCCGCAAACCTATATACAGAGGTAATAACCAAAAACCGAAATCTCCACTGTAGCCCACATGTATGCCCAGCACCAGGACTCCAAGCAAATGCTAAGAAGAAGAGCCAACAATACAAAATGAACATAATCCAACCCATCACAGTCCACAATATAAACACGTACAATGAGGCTCGAGAACACAATGCAATGCGGATTCGTCCAAAAAGCAAAATCCCCAGATTTGAAATCTCAACAAAATCAAATCCTGAAAAAAGTATGGAACTATGAAATCTCCACCCACCACCAACTTAGTATACTACCAATTACCAAATGCTACAACAGAAAAACATAATATACAATACACAATAGAAAATAACACCCCAAAAGTCCCATTGTTACTCCTTCGGGCTACAGCAATTTTCAACCAGCCTCTTAAAAAAAACTAGGAAATCACGCCGGTGGCTACAAATGCCGAACCTCTTACAAATGCCCGCAATAGAAAAAGTTGAGATAAAAAAATCTCAAAATTCCCAAAAAACCCTGACATTAGGATACCCGGGTAAGAACTGTAAGGTTTATTATAAAAGGCATTGGGAAATGTTTGAGGAAAGCATAAGGAAAAAGGAGAGACGTGTTCCCTCGCCTTGGCTTCTCTGTAAAAAGCGCCGTCTCCTCAACTTCATGCGTCAGTCGGGTGAAAGCTCTCCTCCGGACTTCAGCTCTTTCTCCTCTCATTGTACATCACAAAGATATTTAAAACAAGAGTCTCTCTCTCTACACAAAAGCATAGAACATATTAGATACAAACCACTTGAAGAAAAAAATACAATTAAACCTGTCAGCAGTTAACACAAGATTTCCACCCAGATAGAAACGTAAAGGAAGAAAAGTTTGGAAATAATTTCGACTTTTTTTTCTTGCCCAGAAAAATAAAATCAAGAAAGAAAAAAGTAATTTAATTTGCCCAAAAAAAGCGAGAAAGAAAAAATAAATACTTTCTTCTCCTTCAAGTTGCATTTTTGTTATCTTGTAAATCTTCCTTAGGTATTTCGATCTCATCTTACTTTAATAGCCAAACCAATACTACCTACTACAAAGACTTACCGAATAATAGTTACAAAAGTAAATATCTGAGAAAAGCTACTCTGAAACTATCCAAGAAAAACTCTTACTCGATACTATTTAAAAAGCTAGTGGAAAGCTCAAGACACTAGTGTTTTCATTGTAACTTGTGTAACGGGTAGTAGCAATAGTAACACATAGTACGCGTAAAGATATAACCGTAGTGGTGGTTGGTGGTGGTGGTCTAGAATCTAGAATTCTATCTACTAGATCGAGAACTTAAAGTGATCGTGGGTATCTCTCTCCACAATCCTAGACTCGGAGAATCTCTTCCAATGATATATTTATATATAAATAATAATATCAAAGGGAAAGTTTAAAAAAATCCACTACTCAAGGTATTTGGCCCAAATTCCACATTCCAGAAAAATCTCATGTAGGAGTGGAGGACAAGAACAACTACAAGTACAAAACTTTCCCCTTCTTGTTCTCACAAAAGCTTAGCTCTATACTTCTCCATTTAGAGAATCCTCTGTGAGAAAGACTTTATTCTTATAAACTATTTAACTTTCTTTAAAATATATATATCTGTGTATAGAAATAGGTATTATAACAAGCTAAATAGCTGAATCGAAAGTTGAGACACTGTCTTCTGAGAAAAGAGAGGGGAGAAAGTGTAAAGTTATTTTGTCTCCTTGATTGAGATTTGAGAAAGAGAGAAGAGAGAGAGAGACGGAAAAAAGTTTGTCGGCTAAAAAGAAGTTTGGAGGGATAAGTTGATAAGACGGAATTAAATTACTTCGACACATTTTAACAAGGAAAGTACTCGTTGATTTTGATTTAAGGCCATCAGTTAAATTAGTACAAGGGCCCTGGAACCTTCAAGTGTACTAAGTTCGAGTGGAGTTTGGCTGAACATTTATTGAACTGAGAATCCAATTAATAGATTAATAGAGGAAGGACTAAATCCATTATAAAACGATTATACAATCTACAAACTCAGAATCAGGAAATCACAATAAACTAAGCAGCAGTGGTGGAATAATTTCAAAATAAAACTCCGACAGGTGTAAAACCTATCATCGGTCTTCTCTCTACTGTACCTTATATGGATTTTTTTTTCTAAACTGGGTTGAAAAGTCTGGAAAAACATTTGAGAATTCCAAACCCATCCGTCTTTGTTACAACGGAACACGAAGAAGGAGTTGACTTTGTTAATATTTGCAAAACGAGCTATTTCTTGACATATGAGAGCCGGACTTTTTTAATGCAAAAGCTAAATAAAGAAACTCCAACTAGAACACAAGGACGAAACGGTGTCAGGTAGTACGTGTTTTTCTTATTCTTTTCGAACGGAACTTAAACTCACTGAATACTAAACTTATTGAATAGTGACTACGACTACGACTAGTTACTACACAAGAGGTGGTCTTTTGATGTATTGACTCGTTACCGACTTTGTGATCAATCAATACCAGCCATACGGCTCTGGGATATTAAAGCCAAAACTGATACCTATATCACGTATACTTACTTTGTCAGGCCCAGTCTTTTGTAAACCGTTTCGTAACAGTGAAAAGGAAAGTCGGTTCATCGCTGATTTTATACAGAGGTATGACTTGGGACTGAAAATATTTGTCAGACATCCCATTTAAAAAAGAAAGCAATTCTATTGAACTGATAAAAAAAAACTACGAAGATTTCATTCAACGAGACAACAGCTTCAAGTTTGATAATTTCTAGACCAACATTGGGAATCATAATGCAGGAGTTGTGAGGTAAGTTGAAATTTGAATGGATTTATTTTTATAGTATAGTAAGGCTGAAGAAAGATCCTTGAACTAAGCTCATATTTCCAAGGGTTATCAGAATCTTATGACCCCGAAGGCAACCATCCTATATTTAGCATAACCTTGTGACATTGAATACTAATACCGCGGCTATTAAAATTATTTAGCATATAGTTGCGACAGAAACTCTGAGACTCCGACTTGCCTCATAAATAAAACTAGTGCACCAGTCCGTGATAATTGGTCATCACTAATCTATCCCCATGAGGCTCTCAATTTGCATTATTTTATTGATCTTACTAAAGCTTGAGCTAAAGGAAGAGCTTGAATTGGCTTATAAATATTAATGAAATTACAATTTACATAGTACGGATATGGGGTTTAGATGATAACGTATATTTTTATTTTCCCTGTCGGAAACTATGTAACGAAAAGTCTGTAAGCTTGAAAACTTCTTTTTTTACAATCACTAAAAAATAGATCGATATGTTTGAGAAGAACTGTTATTATTATTCACAATATTATTATTCTAGAATGTGTACTACTTTATGGATCATAAATGGGGAAAATGCACTATTAAATTAAATCATATTTAGCTATTTCATATTACATATAACAGACGGATTGTAGCGCAAGGAAAATAAAAGCGAGAACAATGCAAAGCCAAATTCATAATAATATTTCTACTATTCAAAACCAACTTTAAAAGAAAAGAAGAAGACCCAGGATCGTTGCAATATGTGGTTATAAATTTTATAGTTGCTAGTGTTATTGAATTAAAAACCTAGTTCAAAGTAAAATTTTAGAAGCTTCCAAGTCAAACCTCCCAAGTTTACATGAATAGAAAGCTCACTTGTAGCGGCAGTAGCTAAACAGAAAGTACCCAAGTCACCAGTCTTTTAATAATATTCTATTAATCAAAATAATTAATCCACTCGGCCCGAGCCCACAGAATTAAAATCCTTTTATAATTCATTATCGTCTTAATGGATGAGAATCCATTTGAAAATCTACTCAGGCTTTGCTCTACCACGAAGCTATATTACCAAAATGTTATAGTTAATTATCATCGTAATTATAATTTAAGGGGTTTCAAGGATGATTTATCTGTTTTAAATCCTAGCATTCAACATGTAAGGATACATGATACAATTTAAGACTACCGTTTCTCTGACTCACGTTCCTCCCCCTCTCCTACATATTAAGTATTACATTTGGTACAGACATAGTGTGTTGCAATATAGAGATGTATAAACAGATCAAAACACCAGGTCTTGCAATAAAACGAACCTGACCCTCTTTGATGTTTGGAGAACTGTCTTAGAATCCCCTGCAGTTGGAATGAATCCGAATTCTATACCGACCTGACTTTCTAAAGGCTCTAAATTCACTGAGATTCAAACCTAACTGACTTACCTAAAGTGACAGAGGTACAATAATGCACATCTTGTGACAAGCAAGGATTTGAGGATTTCAGCCTTTCACTCTCATTCCCATTCCTTTTTAATAAGACATTACAAATACCGTAAAAGCCGATATAGGAGACTTCTAAGTTTCATCAGAAAAGGTATTTTTCAAAGAGCATTTGCACCACAATGGTACGACTGAGGCCTTTAAAAGTAAAGCATTATATTCCCTGCACCCGGGTGTTAATAAAGTTTTAGCGGTATTGACTCTGGTACTGCATCAAAGAAAATATGCATAGATTTAGAATTTCAGGAGGGTTTTTTTGCCAAACGCTCAAACCCTTTCTCCCGTCGTTGACTAAAGAGTTCTAAAGCCCTTTCGGGTTGAATGTTGGCTGGTGGCTGATATGGCTCTACATAATAATAGAGTTTACTGATAGGGAAGATTCTTATTTATGAAGATGTATGAGCATGAGTATACCATCTTATATAGAGATTGGTAGTGTGATGATAACGTGTGCCTAATAATAATAATTCAAAATTCGTTTGATCAGAGAACACTTTTTGGGCTATTCTTAGAAGAAAATATCTTAGCAAAAGGGTTGAGTCTCCAAAAACGCAAAGATTCCTTCAGTGTAAATACAGATAAATGAGTGAGAGTTATCTAAGGGGAAACCGCTTTTGGTAACTTTCTCAGTCTTCCAGCTTCCTCTAGTTTTTGTTGGAACAATCCACGTAGTCGACTCCGCTTAGACTGCAGACCCTATTTCTTGATTCTAAGATATCATTTCCGAGTTAATTAATGAGGCCACTTAAAAATGATCAAGTGCTTTTTAAGCCCTTCTGCCTTTCCTTGTCTATTATCCATACATAGTTCGGTTTCCCGCTTGTCTTGTCCCGAACCGTTTCACACTTTGCTTTGGGGCTATCCACATACTACAAAAGCCAACTTTCTCTTCTCCCCCTCGACTAGGAATAGCATGACTTGGCCCATACTTTAGACAAGAATAACGGTCTAATATAAACTCCAAGGCTACTCATGTACCCTTGGGTCAAGCCTGTCAAGCACGAATGACTTGGAAGTGTGCAGTTAATTCAAGTAAATTGATATAAAGAACTACAACTCCATCCGAACAAAGAGACTTGGAGACTAGGAGAGAGAGGCAGTGTGGCAATTTCTCAATGAGGACAGGCGGGTTGTTTATGGACGGCCCCGCCTGACTTTACATGGCTATATGAAAAATAATTCCTCAAGTCTGAAATCCTTGTATTTTTGATTGCTAGCATTAGCTCCTATCTAGCCTGATGGTGAATTCAGTCGTGAAAAAGTGGAGAAAAATGCATGAGGGAAGAGGGAATGAGGAAAGGAAGAGTTGGATGGATGAAGTTGATTAAGGCGTTAAGTAGCGAAGTAAATCCTCTCGCCTTGTAAAGGGGATTAGTCTTATCAGCTTTCTCTCTCTCTCTCTCTTCTTTACTTCCCCTTCGTCTAAAATAGGCTAAAATAACAATTAGATCTGGAGAGGCTGCTCTGGGCTCTCTCCTAATTAGTAGATGGATCAGTGAGTCATGAAATTCTTTTTCATTTTTATTCTCTCACTCCGAGATGGATTAGTTATTTAAGATTCCAGACCGTCTCAACCAAATACTCTTTGTTCTTAGCTGCCGTTCCATCTTTATTCCCCGGGTTCATTATGGGTGGAATGTGTGGGTGGATAGTTTGGTTTTCTATAATATCAAAAGATTAGAAACATGTGAAAAAAGTTGTTGATAATGATTAGCTGATTAACTGGTGCTGATGGTCATTTTTAGTTCTTGAGTTGATGAAACGCGTGATTAAAAGTCTTGGTAGCTGAAATTTTGAAAGTTATTAACTTAGTTTTCGGAAAGTTTTCAAGGAATTTGATTTACAGATAGATTATACGAGGGTCGATCAATAAGTTGACTCTTAGTTCAGCAAATCACAGATTGGGATTGATGTGCTTTTGAATCTTAACAGGGCCATTTACATTCCTTTGTGTTTATTCCTTCAATGTACGGTACATGTTAAAAGGACCATATAACTTTGGGAGATTGGGAGATCGGGAGACTATTAATTGCTCGAGCCTGTATGCCACCATTCCGTTTGATTTCGTTTCGTCTTGAAGATATTAGTTGAAAAAATACGTCATTCAATAAGAATGACTAGTTGAATACAATAGGCTTAGTAAAAGTACAAATAACATTTTTACAGAGTTTTATACAACTTTTCTAATTAATTTTTTTACTGCTAGTAAGTTTTAGAGTAGTTAAAGTTTTTATACTACCTCATCATTGAAGAATTCCGAGGTATTAAAAAAATAATAAAAAGTGCTTTTTGTCCATTAACCAATGTTAAAAGCATGACCCAGGTTCTACATTTTTGCAATAATTATCCACAGCAATCTGAATTTTCTCATTCCTTTTGGATCAACGCTCACAAGGCAGTAGTTAAAGTTGAAAAAGTACTTACAGCTACTTCATGATCGTTTCAAACTGTACTCCAAGTCCACTTGAAAAAAAAAAAGTATGATACTTGAATTTGAAGCAAAAAAAATTAGCTTACAACTTTTTTCCTAAATTAAAATTCTATGTACCTATCCAACAAATTAAAAGTAACTTGACCCTAAAATCCCTAATTTATAATAATTACTAAAGAAATACAACTTAAATTCAACACAAATATTACCATCTCCCTCTTCCCCTCCATATTAACTGTTGACTGCCCACTCCAGAGGAGAACTGATTTATTGTCCAACTCTTAAAACATATCATTATCCCCCCAATTATCACTTTGGGAAAAAAATCTTTCAAAACTTTCTCCCCTCTTGAGCTAAAAAACAAGTTTAGATTGAAAGCTTCAGATTGGCTCACTTAGCCATTCCGTACATTTACGACAAGGGTACAGTCCCTTTAACAACTCCTTGTAAGTTAAGTCGAGTGAAATCCTGTCAAAATCCACCGGCTAACAAGAAAGGATTCCACATCCACTCTCCCCGGCTTCAGCAAAGTTCCTAGTTCCTGCCGAACAATATTTCCCGGAAATTTACACAGAGTCGACAGACTATTAAATTTATAGCTAAGAACCCTTTTGAAAAACGATGATGTTCTTGTACGTATTTCAGCCCCTCGTATTCTTGAACAAACACACATACAGGGAATGCGATGCTATCTCCACGTATTGTCAAGAGTATTTGTAGGCATATCTCTAATATAAATATATGTACCTACAAGCACCCCTAAAAAGATATGCATCTTACTCTTGGGTGGGTAGCATCTCTTTAGACATAGTCCATCGAATCAACGAACCTTGTAGTAGAATAATAAAGTACGCAAGTAAGTACAAGGAACCTTCGGGTTTATTTTATTCATTCAGCCCCTTCGTCATCGTGGGGTGAATTACAAATGAGAGGATGAAATATTATTATATATTTATATAACCTCTTGTACTACTAGTACTACATCCAGCCCCATCATTACTAACTAACTCATACACACTAGAGAGAAGTCAGTATGGGCTGGTTGTGCTGGTAAAATAAACTTTTTAGTCAAAGATGGATGGAATATGAGGGTATCTTTTAGATGTAGGATTTCCTCTCATTATTCCACTTGCTTTGCTTCACGTTCGGGATCGTGTCCATACCGATTTCACTTCTCTCATCTCTTTAAAATATGAATGCACACAGCATGTAGATTTAAAATTTCATTTTTCATATTATTATTAGACTTAAGCCGTATGGTAAAGAGACCTTTGTTCTTCTTAAAGTACATATATAAAATCTACAATCTAGGGTGAAAGAATTTTAGCAAAAACGCATAAAGACTAAGATATTTAATGTTTATTTAAAATATTGTTTTGCTGACTGATTTACCCATGATATTTTATTTAAGTAAGTGCTGCAGTAAGTAACATAGAGATGTGAGTTTTCGAGTTGGGGTGGGCTGACAGACCATGAGTTGGCCTTTATTTTTCGTGACATTGACACAGGGAAACTGGCTTAGAAGGGTGTGATGTATTTTTACACAGCTAGGAAGGAGAGGACATGAGATGAGACAGAATATTAAATGGAATCAACAAGCTAGACTTGGTATGTGTTTCCAATCCCTACCGCTGTGTTTGGTGTTCAGAGTGTAAATAAATAAATTTCTCTTGTACTGCTGCAACGTAAAAAGTGACTAGGTAGTCGGTAGTGGGTACAAGGGTGAAAGCTGGTTTGTTTCGAAGACTTGTGTTCTTATTACTAGGAATGAGATTCCCCCACCGAAGTGTAAATGGGATTGGGATTGGTGACTGGTGATGGGGGTAGTGTGACTATTTATTTATATTTCATACATGTCATCTCCTCGCCCAGGGTGTATCTGTCAGTTCGTGTATGATGTCATGTCCGGTGACACTTTTTAGTCCCCCTTGTCTTCCTCGATTCATGGTTGTCATATCAATTGGGGCAGTGCCATGTAGTGTAGTGCTAGGTATGTGTGTATCCAGTATTCTTGCATCATTCTCAGAATTCCATTATCTGGATTAATCATTTATTACTTGGATTCGAAATGGGAAGGGAGGGATGGAGATGAGTGATCGTAAGGTGTGATGGTCGAGGAGGATATGAATCACAATTCACATTCACAAGCTGTTCCTCAATAATCACACAATCTAACGCGTGCTCTCCCCGCTCGGGGAAAGTGGATTTAGGGATGGAGGCAATCAACAAGGCATTTCGGCACTTTTCACTTGAACCGACTTGTCAGTAAGGAATGTGTCCAATAATATCTGAAAAGCGACTCATTGATTGAGAAATTATAAATCAATAAGGAGAGCAGTTTTGTAATCTCTTTCATGTCCCCTCCCCTTCTCTTATGGAATGTCCATGAACTGCGTCAGTTGAAAAATATTTATTTCGGATTTTTTTATAGAAATATTTGTTAGTAAAGAGACTACACTTTCTCATCCACCACCAGAACCATTTAGTTTATAGATTATTTCAAATTAAATGGCCACACCATAATTTTTTAAACCTACAAAAAATCTCAAACGAAAAATACCTGGCAAAGACAACATTTCTTCCTTATCCCGGTATTTTTCTACCCAGCAGA
Organism: Agrenia bidenticulata; assembly: GCA_034694785.1. Taxonomy (NCBI): domain Eukaryota; kingdom Metazoa; phylum Arthropoda; class Collembola; order Entomobryomorpha; family Isotomidae; genus Agrenia; species Agrenia bidenticulata. The sequence continues at coordinate 28,274 of JAQFYM010000469.1, forward strand.
AAAACTTAAAAGTGAACAGTAGTGGACACTTATGGAACTTACTAAATAGATCATACTAGTAAAAGTTCTCAAGAATCCTGTGCATCACAAAGAAGAAGCAAGGGATAAGCTGACCCGTCATCTCTCCCAAGTTATCAAGCTCCCCTTAAATAAATTTCTGAGCAAGTTCTCCCTCATTAGTATGTACGAGGTGGAAAGACATTTGGTTTGTCAAGACTAGGATTTGTAGGAATACACCGAGGAGGAAATGAAGAGGCAATCCACAATCCTAGAGTCCAAAATAAGATCCTGATAAACCAACAGGGTGGACAAAGGCTGGAAACTCCAGAGCAGCACGTGCATGTCAGAACTCAAGAGTCCATGGGTATTAGCTTTCAACTATCAACTACAATTCCAGAATCGTTCACATAAACTGTAGTTAAACTGGGAAGTTGTGGGTTTGATTCAAATAGAATTCTTGTCTCATGAAGGTGGTGGTGGTCATATAGTGTATAGTAATAGTAAGGGTATGTATGTACAATTTAGATCAAGAAGTATAAAGTCTCAAGGAGTGAGCTATGTGCATAAATATTAATGTTAATATTAATACACCCAAGTAGATATTCAGATTCAGATTTGCACGTCTGGTGACTCGTGAATTCCCCCGGAATTGATCTCGTAGACTGGAGACAGACGAAAATAGGGAACTCAGGCCCTTTAATTTCCAAGTAATAACTGTGGAAAGTTGTGGGAAAATTATGCAGATGTTCCCTCACAACTCCACCAGAATTCATAGATATAGATGTTCTATTATCATTATGGAGAGAGAGAGAGAGAGAGAGAGAGAGAGAGAGAGAGAGAGAGAGAGAGAAGATTTCTGAATCGCGCTAAAAGGGAAAGAGGGGAGACGGTGACATTTATCTGAATTTAAATTAATTATTTCTTAATGAGAACTTGTCACTGATTGTATTTATGGTTTATTGAGTTCCTCTCTACGCCTATAAGTAATACATTTACGACCAAAGTTAGATTATAATGTATAAGGTACAAGGGTGTGTTTCGAAGGATGGAGAAATTTTGAAAATCTCTCACTTGTTGTATTGTAATGTACCAGAGTTGAGAGTGTGTTTCTGATCTCTGTACGAATGGTTAGGCAGCCCTGGGTGGCTATGTGGCGTTGGTGTATAATCGTGTAATGATCCTCGTACCTTTATAATAGAAATATATGCAGACAATATTATATTGCTATATATAGCTCAAAAATGTGGTTTACTATACCCGAGTACATAAACAGTGGCACTATCTGTAGTTGTGGCAGGATGAACTTTGAATGAATTTTAAGGTCGGGGAAGGGGGAATTATCTCATTTGTTTTAATTAAATATTTCTACCAGTTTGGAGCTATTTGAATGTGTGTAACATAAAGCGTCCATGTGTGTTTCGGTTGATTTTGAGTGGAGAAGTGTGCAGAGATGTGTAAGAGTGTGGAATTTGGGAATAGTGGATTTATGGGTTTGAAGTTTATATTTGTAAGGACAAAAGTTATAAGGATCTGGATAAAGAGTTATGGAACTTGAAATGGATGGATGGATAGTTGGTTTTGGGCTTTTGTTTTTGGAATGATATCGTAAGTATCAATAATTAAGTGAATTGTAAAAGTATTTTCAAAGCAAATTCAATGACAAGGTGGACACTCCGTCTTAGAGTTTAATATTAGTTGCACGTAGTTGAATTAATTTTGGAGTTTTAAAAATTACATGGTATTTGGTAGATTGGAGTTCTGATGATCATAATTTCGTAATTTTATGATGATATACCAACATGATTTGAAAGAGCTTGGTTTTAAAATTTACAACAGAGAAACTACTGTTCTGCAGGATCTTTCATAACTTAAAACAATTCGGCAATAAACTAACATTGTTTGGAAGTTGGCAATTCACAGTTTCCAGGAATTAGTTCTATAAAAAAATACAAAGTTAAACAACCTCCAAAATTCTCTTTTAAAAACTTTAAAAATATCCCACTTTATTTTTCTATACTTTCTGAGTTACTCATTGTAAGTATGCGGAATTATGCCGGTAGCATCCATCCAGCTCATAGCGAGCATTCTTCTATTGTTACCAACTGATTTACTTACTCTAACCGGTCCATTTTTTTCTCAGAAAGATAGCACAAAATCACATAGAACATTCCCATTGCCTAGGACATGGAAGTCAGAATAAAGTTTACAAAAGTTTCCTCCTCCCTTTAAGCCAAAGAACTCGAGGCTGTCTAGGGATAAGACCAAGTCCAAAACCAAGACGAAGATCCAAAGGGGGACAAACTAACTTTTTTTAAAGACGGAAGGAAGTGAAATTTATAAATGTGACTTAAGTTAACTTGAGCAAAAATTCATATATTATTATAAAAACTCAAGTTGGACAACTCTCAAGTTTCAAGTTTAAGAGGCTTGAAACTTTAGAAAGTGAAGAGGGATCGTCTTCCGACTCCAGGGATAGCAACCCATACTGCTGGAAGCTAAAGTCTACAATTCCCAAGTAGACATGAGAATCCAAGGATGAAAAGTCAGTACCGGGTAAGTCTGCTGGGGAGTTGAATGAAATTGAATGCTCTATTCAAAAGAACTGTAACTCTTCTCTCTCCATTTTCCTCGTATAAATATCGGCAGAGTTGAAGAATCAAGAGGAAATGCATAAAGCTTAGGAAAATATGGAAGGAATGCTGACAAAAAATGAATAAAAGATCGAGGGATTCAATTTTTTTTAAGAAATCGTTTTGTGAGTGTCAACTCTAGTCGGGAGTTAACAACACCCGGGTCTTTTCTTTCTCAACCCGATGCCCAATTTAGCAAAGGACTTGAAAAGGCAGACGTAATGTCAGGGTCGTAGGTGACAATCCGAGTACCTAAGATTTAATTGCAAATTCATTGCCATTGTTAAGGTCACTTGGGTACCGAATCCCCAACCCTTTCATCAGAAGCGATTCACTTCTTCTCATTGGGTTTCAATTTCGACACTATTGACATTTTAAGCCTCGAACCTTGACCTTAGTACGTTGCGCCCCTAGTTCCTACTGCGTTTGACCAGCATTGTTAATTTGAAACTTCAAGCTACTTAACTTTAACCTTATTCCTCTCTGGTTTTCCGTACAAATAGATACGGAGAGAGTAAAGAGTTGGGAGAGAATATTGAGCAGAATATTTGCTCAAGAAATTAGTCTACAATCAACGTTCTACTTTGTTCCCTAGTACAAAGCCTTGAGTATCTAAACCCACAGGACGCCCCTGTGTGGTTTCGTTTTATTCTTATTAAAAAACCAGAAGCTTTTTTCCAACTGGGTTTGAGTGTTCCGTATTGATTTTTGGGTTCATCTATTCCCTATTCTTCTCCCATTTCGAATTATATTCTATATGCAAGCTGAGGCTGAACATGAACCCTATATTATCATATCCACTATAATGTAGTTTATAAAGAAGAAAAAGGACAAAATGCATATTCTTCTATTCTTCAGCTGACTCGACTTCATCGGCTCAGTGCTCAAGGAGTTTAAGAAAAGACGAGAGATAGGCTTTTCACTTCATTTCCTCATATCAAAGGCTTCCTATTATATACTGGGAATACTAAAACGATCAAGTAGGAATTATTTTCAATATAATGTATTGCACCTGCCACAGGTTTAACACTCTTATGGCTCCGGACTTTTAATGCCCTTCTACCTCTGCCTATTCCAATCTCGCACAAGCTATTCCAAGTTTTACAAGGGTGCAGAGGTGGATTTCAAGTGACTTTTTTATTACACTTTCCTAGGTAAAATGTGACGAGAAGGCCTTGTGTCACATGGGTTTGTGTCTTCTTCCTATAATTACCTTAAGGGGGTTGAAAAGGCTTATAGTCTCTTCAGTTATGGAGGTCATGAGGTCAAATGTTTCAATACTCGGGGCAAAAAGAGAAAATGTGCACTAAGCATTCTCCCCACCGCATACTGTGTTATAGAGGGTAGGAGAGCAGATAATAGGCTGTGGTGAAAGGTTCCCACAGGGGATTATGCAAACATGGTATAATATAATTTAGATAATACGCTTCTTATATTTGTGAAAAATGTCTATACTTCAGATAAGGGAGAGAGTATATCTCAGAATGTACCTCCGGTTTAAATCCGGATATTATTTTATTAATATAGAGGGAGAAGGACGATGATGTGGCTTGTTAGCCCCGACTTAAAATCAGAAAAATGACGAGTCTTGGGACTTTGAGGGAAAGCCGCAGCTCATTTCCAAAAAGAATATTAAGTTTTTTTTATTCTTCCTTTACATCGGCAAGTCCTCATTGTAATTCTTCGCTTGTGCATCCAAGAGTCAGAATGGTATGGGTTTGAAATGGAGTGGGTGCTTTAGATTTTGATCAGATGAATAAAGAGAGAAAGAGAGAGAGGTAGGTAAGTCGGTAGGTGTGGGTTGTATGGATGTAAGTGTATTTTAAGATAGGATGATGTCGAATATATTATATGTTTAATATTAATACGTAAGTAGATGACAGAAATGACAGAATGTGGTGTTTCCTATTCTCTAGTAGTAGCTCATTTTTAGCACAAGAGAGGAGATGGGATTTTGAGGCTTACGAAATGGATCTGTCACTCCAAATTGTTTCCAATAATGGTGCAGGCTTGAGGGAGAAAGTTGAAAGTTTTAAGTATGGTGCTATCGTCTGGAGAAACCTTCCGGGTTCAAAATAACTTTTTGAGGACTCCTCTGCCTAAGGGCGACCATTTCTTTAGGCATTGTTGACATTTCCGAAAGTTTAAGAGGTTATGGTTTAAGAAACGAGAGTTATAGGGGATATTGGGACTTTTTGTGGCCGGGGTGGACGTGGATATTTATCTTGATGGGTCTGAATTCGGATGTTCTAAGATGGGTTTTGTAACAGAGGCATTTCCACCAGTTACTTGGGTGGTTTTATTCTTCGGGTCTGTGTTAAAGGGTTAAATAGCAGATGCTTTAGGCTGTGTTGACATTTCCTTAATATAATGCGATTGTTTTAAAACACTGCAAGGGGAGTAGTACTTAAGGCCAGATTTATGTCTGTAATAATAAGAATACCATCAATTTCTTTGTTGACATGTATGCGTACTAGGAGTAAGTTAACACTTTTATGCGAGGCGTGCGATTACGAGTACGTAATTCTGAAAGAAAAAATAGGAAAGGGTGTCTCTTATTTTTCTAGTTTTTGTTTTTTCGAAATAATTTTATAGGAGCTTTTTTGGTGGTTTCCAGGAAGTTTTTAGAATTTGTTGTTCATGGCCAACCCCAAGTATTGGCGAAAGTGCATACAAGTAGTATTTAATGCACTGTGAGCGTGCACAGTAATTGGAATACCTTTCAGGGAAAGTTAGGGGAGGTGGCGAAATAACCACAATAGTTTTGAAATTATTAGCTCTTCAAACAGTTTGAGCCAATTGGATTCTCTATTCAAGCGAAACTTTAAATATTCAATAGAATTACCTGCACTTTCTATTCAACCAACTTTTGCCCACAAACGAAATACAGTAATGAGGATCGTAAAAGGTCCAGGAAGAGCTTCAAACTTTCCATTCAACTTTAAATAGGTCGGAGGGGAATTAAGTAATCACTCCAAGGGAATTTAATAACGTTGACTCGTTTTGAAATGATACTTTAGGAACAGTGAAAAAAAAACAAAAAAAAACTTGTTGAATGCTTCCAAAGCCCTCAACAGTTTCACCCTATATGACTTTCACGAAAATATCCACTTCCACCACCAACTACTCCACATGAACTAACGTATTTCTCCCTTGCCATCTGAGAAAAGTTTATAACTAATATTACACTTGTACAAACGATAGATACAATAAGTAAGTTGCAGCTGTGAACTTTCTTTTATATTATATTATTCCAAACTTTCTCCATGAACGAAATCAAATAAACAGGGGAGGGAGACACATACCAGCTCAATTCTGAGGAGGGTTGGGCTTTACAAGTACATACTATAGTAATAATAATAAGTATAATATAAAACTAAAAACTTTCCCCAGTTGGTAAGTTCGTATGAAGTACGAATCAACAATACTCAGCACCAGTGCCCACCACCATCAACTATACGACTCTATAGACCCTGTCCGAGAATATTCAGCCCTTCAGTCCACAGCCTGAAGAATAAAGTAGCTCGGGGTATTTCTGAAAAATTTCTTTAGCAGATGATGATATGGCATGCCAGTCATGTCTTGATGTCAGGGAACATGTATGTATGACTGATAACATTGTGTATAAAAGCTCCAGCCCTCTGTCCTTCTCCACACATCCATCTTAGGCAAACTTTCCCAGAGAAAGCGAGCCGAGAAATTAGGGAAATGTCAGCCACAACGGGAAACTTTGATTCATCCAATACCCTGCGTATATAAACTAGTGGGAGAGAGATGTGAGGATCAACACTGACAACTTCTCAAGTTACAATAAGAACTTATCATGCAAGATTAAGATACCCGTTTGGAGTTTGGAATAGTGGGCGATCGTGTGTGCATACGCCCGGTTGGGGTCTTCGGATCTAAAATTCTTCATTTTTTAACCGGATAGTTTACTTACTGGGGAATTTAACCCGGAGGGGGACGTTTCTCTGGTCACTCTGAAAAATTCCAAAGTTAAACATAAACTTGTCCATCACCCCATCACCCGTGTCCAATTTCAGATTTCCGTGACCATCGCCACCATCACGTCACTATAGATGCCCAGTAGGCCGGCCTAACTAGCCAAAAGGGTCTCTGTTGGCAAGAAATTCATCTCTATCGCTTCGAGCCATAGCATGTCCATTTCAAATTACTTCCAACTACTTGATAAAAACTTTTTAAGGGGGGTCTCCTACGACGGTCTACTGTCTCCCTCCGTCTCGGCTCATGCTACTAGACTGTAAGGGTAAATAAATATAAATGTCTGTTATGTCTGTGCAGATATTCTGCAGTAGTCTTGTTAAAGACAAGTTTTTTTACAGAGGCGTTTTATTTCCATACAATAAATTGCCTCAAAAGACTTGGCAACAAAACACAGAGGAACAAAGTTAAGAAAGATCTGTACTGGGTGTGCAGCAGAGTTGGAGTTACAGTGCTAGATTGGGCTAAAGTAGCCAAGTTGATAAGTTGACAACTTGTAAGTTTGAATTTCAAAGCACGTCTTCGCATATACGTCTCCCCTCAGTACGCATTAAAACTTTTGGAGGAATCAAATTAATAAAGTTTAGTCAAAATTTTGAAGGGACGGACATGCACCGTCAAAACGACAGGAACATGTGGCCTTAAAAGTTGGATGGGCTCTATAACTTCTCGCTTCCAGCCCTTTTCTCCCTAATCTTCATCTTAAGATTGATGTGTGACTCACTGTGTTTATAAATGTCAATCTAGCTCATAAATTACACTGGATAGATAATACGAGTAATACGACAGAGTGGGAATATACAATGTAACATTTCAGACCTTCTGGGCTATTTCCATCCACCCTTATGAACACAGCAGGGAAATCAATCAACTCTGTCTGCCAAGACAAAGCCAATAAAATAACAAAAACGAAACAACAAGTTCCTAAAGGCTGCTCTTTCCAAACTAACTGTATTCATCGAAATTTGACTTGGTTATCGCTCATTATAATTCTTAGTTTGTGTAACTAAAAACATCTCCTTCTTGAAGATAATGGGTACACAGTGCCATAAGCCAGTAAAGTAAGCCAGGTGTCGACATATGAAGCGATACGTGTTGTTAATTGTAGTATTGGTTTTTTTTATAAATCGTGTCAACGTGTACCCATCTATATAGATATACCTTACAAGTAAAGGAGGAAGAGAATTGATCGAGGACGAGTGAGCCAAGTAATTGTTATAATTTAACGAGGTCCTCTCATTCAAAGTTGATACTGTTGTGCTTCGTATCAGGCCATAAAGTTTTGAAAACGGGTGCTCATGCCATATGAGTTGTGTCACCGTGTAAAAACCACTGAGTATAGATCACTCCCCTGTTGAGCCATTAGAGATAATCTATCATAATTAAGTGGGGGGAACGACAGGTTAATTGCACTCTATTTATCCAGAACATATGAATTAAATTGAGGAAATTTCCTTGTTTTCTTATATCCTATTGAATGGGAAATGATTTATCACATTTTCCCCCCAAAATACTTGCAACGAAAGCACAGACTGAAGTCTAGAATCTTCTAGGTGTAGTTGTGTTGTAGAGCCCGTGTGCTTATTAGTTTCAAATCTTAAAGTTTTTGGATATGATGTGTATTTCCCCATGGGTAACTTCTAGCTAGTTATTTAAAATCACGTCACGAAGAATGCTTAAATTGAGGCTTAATTGTGTTTATAAATTCCAGGGAGTACTTCCGTATGGAGGGAATCACAGTTGGGCATGTGTTTAGGACTTCTTGTAGATTCCTAGAATTGTAGGGTGGGCATGGAAGGTAATTAATAAAATGGACGACACAGGTGCAGGTAATTACGTAATGGCAGCCGGTGCAATTTATTGAAGCTTTCCAAAATGTCTTATTTTCGGAGAAAGTTTGCAATTTTCTTGTCTTGTGTGCAAATAATAATTTATGAATCGATTTAAATATACCCAGACGTAATTCAGTGTTATGTATGGACGGGTGGATGAGTATAAATTATATCGTAGGTCACTACTGTGTCATCTTGCAGACTAGAATACAAGTATGTTTTACATACTAATATATAGCTAAGCGACAGAGCTTCATGGCCTGGCTTTCAAAATTTAAATCCCTCCATGCCGCGGTTCACTAGGTTAGCCATAACTGATTTCTCACAGCCTCAATTAATTTTCATATTGGTATAACGATTAATGCATCTAGTTGGCCGACCTACTGTGGCATGGCCATGGGCTTCATGAACCAGGTCATGAGAGCAGCTATTGATTCTCGCCTCTCGGACACTATGTCCACAGTCCACTGTTATATATTTCCTCTCCTTTTCAAGTTTGCACACGTCCAACACTTAAAACCTTAGAAGAGGTCAAAGATCACAGAGAAATTCCAAGTGGAGTAAACCCTCTCTGCATAAAAGATTAAATTATTAATCACAGGCATAACTGGCCCCATTAGCCAAAGCAGTTAGCTGGGAGTAAATTGCTTTTAAAAGTTAATGTATCGTTTGAGGTGAACATGCTAAAGTACTCTACGATTCTTCCAGGTTATTACACAACGGGCACTCTTCCTTTTCACAGTTGACTAGTTGAGGAGTATGGATTAATACATTTTTATGAGAAACGAAGCTCTCGTCACAAACTATGCCGTAGAACGTTTACAGCTTTTTCTTTCAACTACAAAGTCATACCGCCAGGACCGTTCATAGATTCTGTGACCTTCCTTATTTTTGCCACCCTTACGGTGAAACAAAGTGACCTTTAACCTCTCTCAGGAGTTGGTACCAGTTCCCATCAGTCGTGCAGAGGGATTGAAACCCTGGACTCGTCGAAAGGTCGATGTAGCTCGGCCATACCATAAAGTAAAATCATAATATCATCACAGTCCCAGTGTAAGGCTGTAGTCCTCCCTCCGTTTTCCTATCTGACTTATGATAAGCATGCATATTTTGAATGTGTGTTTTGCATATGCTAATATATGTATACGTATCCTGTAGTTATTATAGTCTAGAGCGGAGAGGCTTATAGGAGACATTGAGAATAAGGGAGCAAACGAATGCATAAATAATTTCCTAATGGGCCGTTTCTCAATAAACTTTGAGCTTTCACCAGTCACCAGTCAACTAGTTCTCCGTAAACAAAACCAATGTCTGCCCCCATGGGACCATCAAACAAGCTCTATCTCCCTTTACAGCTTCTATCATGGAATGCATAGTGAGTCTCGTCTAGTTATGCATACATGTCATATGTTTCACTCCATTCTTATTCTATAGCTCTAGCCTTAGTAGACAAGATTTATATACAATGTGCTTTATAAATGCAGGAGCATCTACACATATATAAAATAGTATAGTCCGTTTGAGCTAAGTTCGTAAAAAACGAGTATAGGGCAGAATGAAACATGGGTTTACTGTGGGTCCATACTCAGATTAGTATTTAGTGATGGCTAGGCCTTCGTCTTGCAGCCTTGTCCTTTAAGGAAGAATAGGAGACTGAGCTGTGCTGTGAGATTCGAAATTCGAATGCGACGTTGATTCTTGAACTAAGATGAAGGGCCGTAGTATATTTGATTATTTTCTGAGAAATGCATTTTAAAATGGATACATATTTTTGGTATATTTGGAAACTTGGCAAGATAGCAAGATAGATATTAATTATTTAGTGAGATAGCTTCGCTTTTAGAAATCAATTTTGATCTATGGATTGTCTTCGTCCATGATTAGAATACCTGGAACTGGGGATGGTAATGTAAAAAAGGAGGGCTTGAGGATACTAATTCAATTGAGGAAGAAAGCATGAACCACTTTGCCATAGATTTTTAAGTTTCCAGAATAATAATATTAATTCTGTTATTAAAAGAACCCTTATCTATTTATCTATGATAGAGATTATTCATAAATTCGGCATAAAATGTGAAACAGTTTGCAATAAAAACATTATCATAAAACCCATAATTTAAACAAGATAATCATTTCAACAAGTTTCATACTCGAGCAAGATATGGGCAGGGTTTTTTTATTCCTAAATATCTCAGCTTGTCGAAAACCTAGTAGCCACTAAATATGAAAATTAAATAACATTCCAATACAATAGAACACTTAAAAAATATAGTGCATATCAGATCTTTAGAATACAGGATTATTAACCGTTCCATCTGCATAGTTAAATCATAGCATTCATAGCTACTCAGCTCACAACAAAAGAATAACTACCAAGCCCCTGAGAAAGCCATAAAAAAATCCAAAATCTCATTCAAATTCTATTACTTCAAACGTAATAAAATATTCAAAAACATACTTCAAATAGTAACTCATAATCATATTTCCTAAACGATGTTCAAACCGAATCCGACCTACGTCCCTTACAAGACCTGTGTGGTTGGTTGCCTCACCATCAAGCTCAAACATTCTCCCATCACCTAATATTGTGAATCCTCGGGAATGTAGAGAATATATTTCCACTACACTTGCCCCTACTTTCTCTGCATATAAAACAGAGGCGTAAAACAAACTGATATCCCCACAACCACACTCCACACTCCATGCACATATCCCCCTCATAGAATCTGGTACTATTACCCCCGCATCCCCTCGTAGTAAATTCTTGGCCTTAAAACTGAGTCGTCTCATTAAAATTCTTGTCCAATCTTGTCGAATTTCCTCTCTTTCTTATCTTCCGGCTCCCATTTCTCTCTCGTCGGCCAACTAACCCTTTGCCTGTTACCAACTTTGGAGGCTTGGACGGATCTATGTCTATCTATTAGCCTAGTCTTTGATATTAAGATCTGTGGGACATTCTACCTTGGGACATCCTTGTGTGGAGACTCGGCTAAACCGCCTTATAAAAATAGATGGGCTATAGTTTAGTAGGAGAAAGTTGGATAGACTTGGATTACTAACGACTTTGGTACATATTGTCATTCCTTTTTCTAAGTCCAAAGGAGAGAAAGTATGTTACGAATTTACATCAATTTCCCTATTCTTTTTCAGATGCTGAGAGAGCCCGTTTTCTTGGGAAAATACACCTGAAGGTTTTTATCGGAAGTTTCTTACAGCTTTGCTATCTTTTAAATTTTCACTTAAGGGTACTAGTTTTTAATGTGTTCTATAACCCGCGTCTTGGAATGTGGGAACAAGGACTTTTTCCTGATTATTGGGTTTGGTATTTTTTAACTGGAATAAAATATTCCAAACACATACTTTCGTATCAACGTCAAACTATATTTCTGAAAGGATCTTTAAAATGAAAACTAAAACAGAAACTACAATGTTATCGGTAGTACGTTTTATAACCCGCGGCTCGTATTGCTCCTTGGAAATTATCATAGCATATATACTAAATATATAGATGTACGTAGGAAAATAGGAGACTTCTTATATAACTCCTTGTGGAGTCTCTGTCTGTTTTTTCTGCGATTTTATGTAAAATTTCCAAGAAAAATGTGAATAATTTAGCCCTCCATTCTCATCTTACTTTCTAATCAGTCCCTTCTAGCCTATCTTTTGTTATTCTATTGTCTCCTTGGGAATTCTCTCTAATAAGTCGGGGACCGTTCAGTATCCCAAAGATACAACGTACAGTTCAACTACTACACTATAGTAGTATCTAGCTGGAATAAACCTTTACCCAGATTATCCACCAGTTTAGCATTTCAGAATACATTTTCTGTAAATACCAAAAGTGATCTCATATCATCCCATAAACATTCTAATTAAGTATAGCATTTAAAAAAAATCTTTATCACCAATCTGGCATTCCTATTTACTTATAATTGAGTAACCTATTGATTAAGGTGCAACTGGGTATATTAGCATCAAGTTTTATGTAGAAATATCAAATCTAAAAAAAATAGTTTCTCAGCGAACACTCCAATAGGGACAAAGTTCAGAGGTCACTCTGCCCTCTCTGCAAATGGCTAATAAAGCTAATAAAGGCTTATAAAATGACACTTGATTCGATTATTCACTCCCCTTTGAGTCTCTAGAAGATAAGGAATTGAATCCTCAGCGAGGATTTATTATCTTTGCCTATACACACAAGCTTTTCATTTATATAAAGCCCCCGGCATCTCGTTACCCGTATCCATATAAAAAGGAATTAAGCATTAAGAGCCGAAAAGAGTACTACGACCTTTCTCTCTTTAGGTGTACTCTAATATTAAGTATATATTTTAAGAGAAAGCGTATTATTTTATGTCTCTGAGAGATTGCTTTAGCTAAGTAGGGCGAAATCACTTAAAAGTGCAATTCTTGGCTCCCATCAGGGGAATAATTTTGCCATTCCGCTCGTCTCATTCACAAGGGCTGACTCTGAGATATGGGAAGACTATACAGCCTAGATGGATGTATTGAGAGTATTGATTCCTGGGAACTTAAAGCCCTCTCTACATGCATAATAATATAGGATTCCAGCCTATTATTGTAAAGCTAATAGGAAAGTGAGTCATTTGGAGTCTAATTTCCTCCGAGAAATTCATTCATTGATCTCCGCCCTTATTCAGTTCTTCATCTTCATGGTCCAAACTGCTCTGAACTGGATGGATGAGAGGAGAGAAACGTCTTAAGTCTTGAACGAAAAACCAAATCAGTCCCTTCATTTCATATAAGAGTTAAAATCTTTTTAAATTATTCCTTTGAGATTTTGGATCTCTGTTCCTTGTTTCAAATTCTTATGTAGATCTGAGTAGCTTGAGAGAGAACGTGGGGAAATGTATTCTCGACGATATTCTCTTTCACAGCAGAGCAGTTTTATTGTTTCAGAGACGTAGGTGGAGAGGGCCTTTAATTTTTTAGAGTATAAGCGTGCACGTAAAAGGATCAAAAATCGATGGTGAAAAATCGAGTCTTTTGTTCCTTGAATGTTAATTTTCCCCTTTAGTTTGATCTAAACACTGAAAAAATCTGCCAATGGAGCTTTTTTCATTGTAAAGCGGGTATACGAGTATCGATGATTCGTCAATAGCACACGAGGAGACCCGCCTTTGCAGCATTCAGGGACTTTTGCGTGTCGGAGGATTTCAAAATGTTATAGAGGATTTTTCGCATAATGAGTTGATATATGTTTGCATAGTCTCAAAGATAAAAAGTGAGTGTATCTATAGAGTGCAGAGTGTATTCTGAATTGGAATTCCGAAATTTTCTTGAAGAAAAAGACGGTAATTTTTTCTACACTTTTTTTTGGATTTCAGATATAATTATCTCCTTGAGAGCCTCACACTATATCCCGGAGATTTACACAAGGAGAAGGGCTGAATCGGGCTGATTTGGAGGGATTGAAATTTGGGATTTGGAATCAAAGACTTTGAGGAGGATTAGATTGGGTGAAAGCGCTAGTGCGGATGATCTAAGGCTGTGAATCATGCCTTGGTGAATCGGGAATCTATTTTATTACTCTGAGAGAGTAAAACGTAAGGAGATTTTAGGAAAGAAATTGATGCAACTTTAGAACGGATAGGTACGTACTTGTATCTCTCATTTTTATCTGAATTTTGTTTTGATGGTATGTAGATTGTGGTTTCTTAAATGTATGTAAGCTTTATCTGGTACAATGAATCGGTCTAAATACAAAGAGTTTATAAAATAGAAGAAACTTGGTATGATTTAAATTCTGAGAAATAATATCTGAAATTGAAATGCAGAATTGAATGCTGTCCTGTGAAGCGTTTTGGTAAAGGTACTTCATTAATTTCTACGCACTCCATGTGCATATATAAAAACTGCGATGCAAACTTGGTACTTGGTACTTAAATTCGATTTAATTGTAAAAAAACAAGTAAAAATACGTTTAGTCACATTTACGCAGTTGGCTCGTTTTATTTCAATAGGACAGCTTATATTTTACGAGGCAGATGCAAACCAAGTCGTAGTTGAGACGGGAGATCAAAAAACCCAAATCTGCAATCCTAGCTTCGTAAGGTTGAGAAAATTTAACCCCATCAAAGGGAGTTTCTCCTAAAAACCCTTAAATTTTAGCTAATTGGTAGGTGCATTTAATTAATTCAAGTATGTCTTCACTTGAAAGTTTCAGACTTCAAAAGCCTTTGGCTCTGTCAACATTTGTCAGTTTGTGTACCAATAACCTTACAGCTACAGTCGCCAGTCTTCCTCTTGAATTAGGTAATCGAGTCAAACTTCATAGAAAATTCTGTGTCCTTTCTCAGGTATTCATTCTAATTCAGTAGTATCGGTTTTCAACTCTCCGAGGTACGACGTAAGTTATACCTCATTTACAAAGAAACTTTCATAGACAGACGCAGTCAAAATTGGCCTTGGTTTTTAGCAAAGTGCATGAGAAAGTGTTTAGACTAAATCAGCAATCAATGAGCCATATGAGACGTAATTAATTAAATTAATTCTGTCCCTCAAAGCCAAGCTATTACTTAATTATAGCTAATCCAAAGTTCAAATACTCGTCCGTGGTTTAGTCCCATACAACTCTCAAACTTTGCTGAGCATGCAAATTTTTACGCTAACAAATACGACCTTTCACTCGAATCTAATTTGTCATTATAGGATGGAAGTCAGTTTTATTGCTCAAGCCGGGACAATAAACTTAGGGAAGTTAAAATCACTGAGTTGTACTGATTGATTACAGAAAGCTGAGTGGTTGACAAACGAGATTTCCTTTACGGTTTAAGTCCTTTATAAAAATGTACTGTATTACATATTACATGACCACCGGCCGATCTTTAGCCTAGACTTCTAGGCTAATTGCACCCTAATGTCCTGGTCCTCGAGAGTCCAATAATATGTATTAACGTCCACCCCACCATTTCACGGGCTATAATTTACGGCTACATTTTGTTCGTTAAAAACCTAAAAAACTTCAGGTAACCGGTTTATATTATTTTTTCTTCAAACCCAAGGATCTAATTGGGACTGTACTGGATAGGGATCATAATCCTCATTCCCTAGTCTACACGGCCAAGGGTACATTTTAATTAGCAAAATCTCCCTACTGTCAAGGACTAAGTTATATTCGGCCTCAAAAGAAAGTCATCTGTTTCCATTGCTCATCCCACGCATACCCCCATTACCTAGTCTACGAGAATTGCCTAGCTCTTTTCCTAGAATATTGATACTAGTATTTCTAGGAATGGTCCATACTTCATTCCCTTCACTCTTGATTTTGAAAACAGTCTAAAAAGGACCAAATTCGTTACTCTTAAATGTTGCAACTTCTCGGTATCTCTATAACATATGTGGTAAAGTCTTTTCTACCGAAAATCTCAGGGACTCCCAGTTCTCGCAAGTTCTGAGCTCTTGCCTTGCCGAAATTGGTCTCAAATCATGAGGAAGTAATATATACCGAATTCAACAAAACAGCTTAAAGAGAAACGTACGATTTTGCGAATTCACAAGTCTACTTGGAACTTGGGACATCAGACGATATGAGAAGGTGGAGATGGAGAGGTATTTCATTCATTCATCATTGGCTTTGTGGTTTCTCCCCTTTAGTTCTACTTCTCTGAACTTTATGAATAGTATAGACTTTGACTGAGTTTGGGATTTGGTGGAACTTTAAGGATTGAGGGAACTCAAAGGATTCGTAAGATTATGTTAGGAAACACTTGGAGTAGAAGTTTTGAATGTTTCTGCCTTAAGTAGAGGCTTGAAAGTATAGATTCGTGTCCGAAAAATCACTCTAGCTGATACTTGATCTTTAAATTGTCGTTTTAACCCATTTTTGATTAGTCTCAATTTAAATTCTTTTCAAGTTTTTCTGTCGAATGTCCATGGATTTTGATCATAATTTGTTGACAGTTGATAATCAGTTTTCGATTTTCACATATTTCACACTAAAATTTGTCACTTACTTCGTACTGCGATTTTTTGGCATAGATTTTTTTTAAACTTTCTTACTGCTACACTGTTTTATTGGAATTTTTTTATTACCCTAGGTCAACGTTGACCTTTTAATTCAGTCGAGGTTAGGAGGAGTAATAGAATACAATTTCCTTTTGATATAATGTCCACAATTTACGAGTGTAGATGGAAATTTTATGACATTATAAATAAACTAAATAAATAACTAAGCATGGAAGGCAGGCATACGCAGATCCTCCTTCATTTTATTATTCTGTAGGAAAATCAAATCCTTTAAATTAAAACAAAACACTCAACATTTTAATTTTTTTAATTCAGCCTAAAAAATATAATCCTGAAATGTGCAAAAATTGTCAAAATGCATTATTAAATTCCTAAAATTATCGGTAAACTAATAAAAGAGAAAGGCACCCATTAAATAAACTCCGAATAGCCTCCGTAATTTCCTCAACAAACATCATAAAACACATACTATCTCAACAAGCCTAAAGATCCCCCTAATAAATGGTCAGTGATAACTAATCTTGAGTCATATATTCCAAAAATAGTCGGAAAAAATCCAACCCCATCCAATCTTCATACACCCAGACAGTAAATGATGAATCGATAGTATTAGCTGATATCATCATCATGCTAATCTTCCATAACACCCGAAATCTCAAAGTTTATCATCTCCCATCTGTCTTCCATCCGGTCCACTCAGCCTCTTGAGCATAACCCCCCATCCTTATAAAATCATCCTTCTTTTTTAAAGAGCAATAACTCTGGCACGCACAGCCTGTCCCACTTCATAAACTAGGTCAAAGATTGCAAATAAAATAAATCCTTAGGGTTGAGCCTAGGGAAAATTATTGTATGTATAAAAAAGAGGCACCCTCACCAAAGAGTCTCTTTAGCCTTAAACACTCAACTATCGGTACGTACATCATCTCTTACCACAGTGTATAATATTACTTGATGCGCTTTATGATACCCCCTCCACCCATCCATAGACGTGTGTAAGGAATAAATCGGCCGCTGGCTCTGGCCCTTATATGTAGAAAGTAAAAAAAAATCGGAATCGAATTGACCGTAAGTTAAAGATCTCTCCATCTACTAGGTCATCTCTTCTCTCTCTCTCTCTTTTATATTATCAAGCAGGTCATAAATTCCATAACATCGGAAAGAGATCTGTTAGTGGATTTGTAGCGTGAAATATGCTTCCAGTTGAGATAGATACTTTCTTCTAGAGTTGATAGTTTCGGGGATTTTGGGACTATATGATATACTTTGATGATTTGATAGGACTCTGAGAGTTTATAGACATGAGGAGTTTCAGTTTCTGGGATCATGATGGTTTTCTATATGGAACGAGAAATATGCTGGATTTATGTAGAATTTTCGTTCAGCACGGTTCCTTGATTTTTGATTCCATTCTCTGATTGTCTAGAAATCGAGGTTAAGTGTTAAATGTGAGGGCTCCTGCCAGAATTTTGGCTGTATAACTAAACCGGTCTTCGCCGTGGAGTAGGATTCCAATCATGACGACATCATCAGTGGGAGTAGGACATGGAGGTGGGGTTGACAATTATGATTTAAATAATTTGTCTCAGAGTCCTCTCAGATCCTGTTTTATTTTGTACATATTAATCTGCAGCAGATCATGTCGTAGTTTGTTGCATCTATTGTCATTTAATTGAGTGTCAAACACTTCAGTGGCATTAGCCTTAAGTTGAAAACGGAAGCAGAAGGATAATTTTTTAACTAATAGTACGAAAACAAGGTTGTATTTTGATATTACTTTATAAATTCGCCTCCCAGATTTTTAAGAATCAAAGAGTTGAAAGAGGAGTGGGAAGACTATAGGCATTAAATTATATTGAATTCCCAAAGAGGATGATCCCCAATGTGCTTCTAAAGGCAAGAGCAGTATGTTAGTTCATAGCCTCCAGTTTGGAAAGTTTGATTCCTCAAGCTATAAAATGTGACATTGATTTCCTACCCGGGTCCATTGTGCACCCACCCATCTTTTAACCCATATAGCCTGCTCCTGCATGTATAGCAAACCTATGAACCTTATGGACCCACACGGCTACTGCACAGAAGATGACTAGCTGACAAATGCAAGAGATATACATTCATTTTCTGTATAGCGGGATGGAGACTACACCCGATCCTAGCTTTCCAGAATCCGCATTCATCCTCAAAATCCATCTCTGTGAGTCTAACTGTCTCGAAAATATATTTGATGATCGGAGCTCTTTTTCTCTCTTCGGGGAACGCTTTATTGATTTCTCCTATCATCGTGAGTCTTGTGGATTTCCATGCCCACATTTCACCCTTCATGTATAAATCATCAGGGAGGTTTCAGTCTATAGGGCACAGATATTTCATTCTTGGAACTCAATGCCCTTCATAGTGGAGTTCACAAGGGTCGGAGATAACGTCGGAGTAGAGCCTGTGGAGACTGGCATAGCTCGAAACAAGACTTCAAATGACAATTATCAACAGCCGTCGTCGATTACTCTATGAGGGGAACAATATTAATTTTGATATATCAATGAATCTAATTATTATTTGTAGAGAAATTTTGTAATTCCTAACTGCTACGGTTTCAATGTTATCATTAACAAGGTTCATAGTTTGGAATATATTGTTGTTATAGTTTATTGATTGAAAAAAGCAATGAAACTCCAGAAAAATAATATATGATGAAGACTTTTTGATTCTCTGGCTTGGAAAAAAGCACGTAATGTTTGAGCAAATTCCTCCCATATATTTTGATAACGCTCTAAGTATAACGTTGAGTGTAATTTAGATATTTGCCAAAAATATTAGGGAAGGCCTAGTCGGTGGTGCTAGCGTGTGCCAAAATAAGGAGCATAAGTGTGTTTTGCGGAAGACCTGGCTGAAAGAGACTTTGCTTCCTCCTTGTGTCTTGTTTCATTGGAAGTGGAGATCAATTCCCTTTATGAGTCCAATCGTAATTTGAACGGATTCCAAGTGTCGTAAAGTAAAATAAAAACATTGAACACAAGGAGGAGAGAGATTCCTTCATTTCTTTATTATTCTGGAACATCCTCATCGTTTTGTGGAAATATCATTTCCATCTGTACTCCATCTCATTTGGAATCACCACCACCGGCTATACACGAACATTACGAGGTTCCAATGGAGCCTTGGTAGTCAGTCTTCTACTCGGCTCTATCATAAGGACCTTAGAATGATAATAATACATTATGATCTCTCCTCTTCTCTCCAGTAGATTTGAGATTCTTTGTATTAGAGTATGAGGCTCTCAAGAGATTCTCTCGGAGGCTTTTGTACATTTCTTGTTGAGTTGGTTCAATCGTCGATTG
The DNA here is from genome assembly GCA_034694785.1 of Agrenia bidenticulata. Taxonomy (NCBI): domain Eukaryota; kingdom Metazoa; phylum Arthropoda; class Collembola; order Entomobryomorpha; family Isotomidae; genus Agrenia; species Agrenia bidenticulata. Next base: position 48,062 of record JAQFYM010000469.1, read on the forward strand.
TGAACTGACTGACTCTACATTCAAGTCATGAGGATCTTTGCTGTGTGTGTGTGTGTCTTAGTAAAATAATATAATTTCCTCAAATGTATTCCAGCCAGATTATATTCGATAGGGGATGTGGGTTGCATCGTTATTTTAGATTTTTATTTCAACTTACAAAGTGAAGGATTTGGTATGCAGTCCGGGTACTTGGTTCGTTTCATTCAGTGCTGGATCTTTAAAGCCCTGCGTTTTGCTTCAAGGAGGATGAAGCGGATGTGGAGTTCGTGATTAAAATTTTTACAGAATCGGCCAAAGGCTCTTCGGGAGTTTCAAATATGGAGGGAGGAGACTCGCCAAATTTAGACCCGAATACGCTGACAATTCAGGAAGCTGGTTTCAAAATCAGAAATGAATTGTTATGGTACTTTTTAACCAGTTTTTTAAAACTCACATAACGGAAGTAAATTTGGAAATAAGTAATAGAAAAACTTGACAATCTTAACCAATTAAATCCCTTGATTTAAAATGTATTACATGTCATATAACTACAAGCACCTAAACTTGAAGCAACTGACCTTAGATGTACGGTTCGTGACCTCTGACATTCCAACTGCCCCAAAAACCAGTAGAGAAAAGGCATTCTCTGAAAGATTAGAGCTGAAGTCCGCCTTTTTGAGTCGGGAATCCTAAAATCCTTTGAGACTCTTGGAAACTGCAAAATAATGGGTCGGAAGTTTTAGGATTGAAATTTTCCCTAGTCCCTTCTCCATCAGACATGACATGACCATCTCTGATGTGTACAGAATAAATACCAAGACACACACACACACACCACTCTTTTCTCCTAATACAATACCAGTACTACCCGAGTGGGTATTTATTTGTATTTGTAGGACTATATTTGAAATTGGACTACCCTCGCGTCTCTCTAGTACCTTGATTTCTTAGCTTCACTGCCCAAGATATTGGATTGAGGCATATAGATATGCTCACCCAAACACTCAAGTTGACACTCGATCCTCAACGGTCTTTGGATACGGTTGTCGGTGTGTCTAAATGTATACTTTTATTTTCTTTTGATTTCGTACGAGGAATGAGACTATGGAATGATGTTGTTGGTTATTGCGAATCCTTGTACTTGTTGACTTGTAACTCTTGGCTTTGGTCTTATGTGAAAAGAGTGTGGCCAAGCAGAGAGAAATCCAATTTTTTATGCTGTTTCCCCCGTACTAGTGCCAAGACGAGTGTAAAGTGGGGATTGTCCATTGTATCGATTCAGGACGATCGACTTGGGAATTTACTTTATCATCTCTATAAGGATTCAATAAAAGGGGTAATATACCGTAAGAGAGAGAGAGAAAAGTGCCCTTTCAAGTGGCACTATGGAACATGACACATATGAGTTGTAATGATATCCACATTCGGTTTCTAAGAATTTTCAAACATATTTTATTGTTAAGTTGGTGCTAGAGCGTAGGATTCAACGTATCCATTATAGTCTTGTCAGAATCTATTGCGATGCTGGATTTCTGGATAATTTGTCTAAAACTGTTGGTGACACCTACCAATTTACTTTAAGTAAAGAGTATTTTTTATCGTGAAGCATTTTAAGTTGTTTTGAAATGGAGCCAAATTCTTCCATTCAATTCTGTCATCCTTAAATTGTTGTTGGGATCTGTGACGGATTCAAAAATAAATTCCATCGATATACCAAACTTTGTAATTAAATTAATAACAATTAATAAATATAAAACATAAATAATTAATATAAACACATTTTCTTTAGATTGAAAATCAGTAATAATGTAAATGTTCATATGCTAATTTATCCGTATAATCTCAACACTGTGTCGCATACCATCGCATCGCATGCAACTTTGAAACACTGTTACTGAGCCCGCACCCTCACCCCTCGCCACTTCCGTAACACAAATGAACCAATAAAAACCCTCCACAGTAAAAGTACATTATTTGTACATGGGATGTTAAATTTTTCAAATCCTTAGGGAAAACATCCCAGATCCAACATGGAGGGAACAAGGCGCACATATATCACTTACAAACATTCACTCTCTTTGTTTACAATGTCCACACGATATGAGAATTCACACCTTCCGAAAACGCCCCTTCCCCTCCTGTATTAGTAGGACCCAGAGGAGTCCCAGACAATGCCCGTCAGGATAGAATTCCAGATACACACAGACTGTAATATATTTTATATATATTTCGTTCAAATATTTGTTTCAAATCGACACAAGTGGTTCCACCACCCTTCCAAAGCTAATTCCCACACACCCGAGTCTCCCTATTGTCCTCTTCCTCAACAATTGAATCCGAGACAATGAATGTTGAGCCCGTAGGTTCATAGCCGTCCATATGCCCACAGATCTCGTAGTCCTCCTCCACAGATGCGTCACAAAGTCAACAGTGTAGAGTCAACAAATAACTTTAAATTTGGCATGGTCTCCTCCTCCCAAGTCCACAAGGAGACAATGGGGGAAAGCATCCGCAACCAGTACATCAGAACAGGAACGATGAACTGGCCTAACCGCGGCGGAGGAACGTCGACCCTAGAGAAAGGGCAAAGTTTTGCGGAAAAAAGTTTGGCCATAAAACCCAGCTTTCTCTGCACACATAATTGGGTGAAAGGGAACGAGAAAACGTCCCATTTAATCGGCACACACCAACATACAGCGAATCCTCCAAGCCTCAACTTGTACTGAGAGATAGGGTCATTCAATAACATTATACTTGATTCTATTGCTGTGTGGTACTTCATGATTATATTTTACTACGAGGGGGCGACCATGAAAACGATTTCAATTACTTTTAAAAGCTGTCGACTTATGGGACTGGCTAATGCATAATTCAAGTCCACATATCGATTATCCGTGCTGTATTTTATCATGGACGTCAGCAACGTAAATATTTGTAAAAGTCTATCCTTCACGTCTAATCCTAAACTAATGCTAATCATCTTGTAATAGATAATTACAAGGGAATTTGTCACTGCGGCCATCTAATTAGCTACTACACTACGTCTACTACTACACTACTAGCTACTACCCTACGTCCCACAATAGTGGGGGCAACTACTTGGAATCAAATAGTTTATTATGGATGAACCCTTGAAGCAGTAGTAGATGGGACAAGGATGATTAAGCAGGTCAACCTCAAGGCATCTGGCAGTTCTTAAGGAACTTCAAGTATCAGAGGACAGGGGAAGAAGCCTTTGAAACTTTTCCCATTGGTGAACCCTGTAGAAGCCTTGGAGTTAGATAGAGGGCCACGATCATTTATTACCTATTCCAAGTTTGAAGTTTTTCTAAATGAAATAGATACGGACGTTTGAATAGGCTTTTTCGCCTTTAGTATTGGAGATTGGCTATTATATTACATGTGTATATCTGCTGTTTAGAAGGGAGGATATATTATAGGATATTATTACAGGTTGTCAGGTAGGAGGAAGAAGAATCTATTTAGCGGTAATGTGGTCGTAGAGGTCAAATAACTCCTTCCTTGCTTCAAGGATAGGATTATGCATGGTGGATTAAACTCTGGACAGCGGTAGTCGAGGTCTCATTTTTCATCAGTAATTAACTTCCTGACTCTGAATATCCGTACGTTTGATGGATGGAGTAACAAGGAATATATTTTTCGTTGTGGTCTTCTGGGTTCACTTTCTATTCTGAGCTAAAGCTTTTTAGATGCATACTCACGTGCGTGTACTTAAGGAAGGTAGTTCTCATCAAATATTTAATTGAGAAAGAACCTTTCCGTAATTGAACTGGAAGAAGTAGTGGTTAATGGGATTCTTGAATATAAAATCAGCCAGCTGGGCCTTGCGGGCACTGGAAATGGGAATGGAAACCGGAGAATGGAGGTAGACCACATGACACATCATGACATGAGACCAATGAGGCTCATGAGGCTACATGGAGTCACGCACTTGGAAACCTGGAGACTCAAATCTAATCAATAGGTTTATTTGGTTAATTGCTCGAACAAAATGAACCCTTCGAATAGATTAAAGATGGAAAAGTGTCATGTTCGTGTGCTTGGAAGGTTTACACTTGGGTAACGACTTAAGTCTGAATGCTGGGGTCTTGAGTTGAATTTTCTGAAAAGGCTCATAGGGAAGATTATAATGTTACTGAACCTATTGGAAGAAGTACATATTTTTCGCAGTGTTTTAAATACAAGGCCTTGGCGTTTCAATAGATGATTTTTTCAAAGTCTAGGGTACATCATTCTAAAAGACCAGTAATGGGCCAAATTAATTGTTCTGAACTTATATGAGATAGTTTTGGATTATGGCTAAGAAACGGTTGCAAGAACAATGACTCCAGTTCAAATAAACACTAGGAATAACGTATAGGGTAGAAAACGAAGTCAATTTAGAAATTAGTCGTCTGTCAATCCACCATAGCAATCAAGTTTAGAGTCAAAAAGACACCAGACCTCCTGCCATGTCTCGCTCTGGCTCACCATTAAATTTCATACTTTATCTACATTCTCGATTACAAACCCTTTCTGCGTATATAGCTCAAGACAGGAGACTAGACTAAAAAATAGTCTAGTCGATCCCTTCTATGTACTTTTATAGATGGTGAGTGCTAAGCAATCAATTTCTTTGAGACATTTTTCTTAGAGGGGAAAAGGATAGAAAATTGAGCCGTCACCCTCGTCGTCTGCTCACCATCGAATTAAATTCACTTAAAGATCTCTCTCGGTGTCTGTAGAGAATTGACTGATTGTTCGTCCAAGATTCTAGTAAGGGATCCCTCTCCCCCACCATCATCCACGGATTTCCAAACTTGCTTACTTACCTATAGTTGATGTAGGAGTTTCATCACCAACATTTCCGACCCTACAAGCACCATCCAAGCTATCATCACCAATCACCACCAACTCATCCTCCACTCTATCTAATGCCAATTTCAAACAGATAGAACAGACAGTAAACGAGAAAAAAAAATCTCCAAACAGTCTATTGGGAATGAGCCCCCTCTTGTTCAGAATCTTGGGTGTCCATTGTTCAATGTCCAATGTCCAGTGATATTGACATCAGTGACAGGGCGAGGGATCCATGGCTTGTTGTATCGAATTGAAATGTGAGGAACAATGGATAACTGATCGGCTATAGAGGATTTCCTTCTATTTTTTTTTACTCATTCTTGGATCAAGTCCGTTACTACAGTATGTTTTTTGCGAGTTCCTTCTGAGCCCTTGCGTGTGTAGAAAAATGATACAAAGATGTTGATGGTACTGGAAATAATGCCAAATTCTGGGTAAAATTCCATACACCTTGGTGGACAAAGGTTACAAAGGCAGATCCTATCCTGGTACAATAGCATCTATAGTTGATAGTCATTTATATTTATAATATACAGAAAAGAGGGCTACTGTGGGATCCGTTCTAAGGGACTGTGGAAGAACCTTAAAAAAAGACGAGGGATGCATTTTTCTCTTAGAGGGAAAGTTTTTGTATTACTCGGATGGAGATGGAGGCTGGGGGCAGATTACATGGTGCACATCCTACTATAGGGATACGCTATATACAAAAGTTACTTTCTCCTTTATACTAGTGTGTGTAGATGCAATCATAGGGTGATGCATTTCAGATTCGTTTTTTTCTTATTTTTTTCCCTACCGAGATGATATAATAATAGAGGGTGAAAGCAGTTGAAAAAAAGTGGAATGGGATCTTGAATTGGACTTGACCGTGGTGATGGTGGCATGGCATGCGGATGGCAGTGGCACTCAGGGGCAACTCTATGGGGAAAGGATGGTGCATTTTTGTCAAGTAGTTGAAATATGTATTAGGCCTAAGTCTCTCCTAAAACCTCCATTTCTAAAAGATGTTGGAGCTTCAAGGGGGAATCCTAAGGAATTTTTTTTGAAGTTGGGACATGAAACCGTAGCTATTTGCTTGTCACTTGGAATAGTTGGAATGCAGTGGTATGGGAGGGAGGTGGCAGTGGGGCATAATAAAGTGGATAGAAGTTTCAGCAGTTCGTGATAGCTCTGAAAATTCTAATGGATTAGTTGGCTACTGCTGAGTTCTTATCTTTAGCTGGTCCTTTGAGGAAGATTTGGGGGCTTTTTTTTTAAATACAGATTATAATGTACCTTGTGGTACTGTTATTACTTTCTTTAGGATCATGAAAATGGCTCCATAAAGACAGATGTAGTTCTTAAAACCAATTTGCATAGTTTTGAATATTTTACCAGAACTTCAAAAGTTGTAACGCAGTTCTTTTTACGGTTGGTTTAAAACTCCTCACATCCAATCCAAGAATATACAAGTTCCCTATGATTGATTGTTTTTCATTGAATTCTTTAACGTTTCCGTTCAGAACGTGGAAGCCTGAAGAAAAGTTGTATAATACAACTCATACTAGCTGTGCAACAAAAGTCAAAGTAAAAAGTGTGTCAGAGGGATTCAATAACCCATGTTGCACCTGGCCACATAAAGGGAGGAATAATTTATGACAGATTGTTTTTTTAAGTTTTCTAACAGTCTTTAACCTTGTATCACTTTAGTTCATCCTCCAGTAAGCTCTAAAGGTCAAAATGATCACATTTCCAGCTCTATAGAGAAATTCTCATCTTGAGTTATAAAAATAAACAAAAATCCACCCAAACTGACAAGACTATACATGTCCAATAGAATTTGCAGGTTAACAGCAAGGGAGACACTTGGAACACTTTTGACTTTGGTACAAGAGGATACACAAAGTAAAAACACTTTACACCACCCATCAATACACTTGATTTTGAAATGCAGTTATGGTTACATTGGTTACACCATAAGCCATAAGTTCCTTCAATGCTACACAACGAACTTCTTTACAATGTTACTAGATCCTTCTTGAATTTGAAGGCTTGACTTCTTTGGCTTACACTCGGAAAAGCTTTCACTTTCATTTCATTTCTTTACATCATAGAGAAAGACACAAGGATAATACAGTCGTCTTCTTAAAAAAAAAGTCGTCGAGATAAATAAGAAAAGCTAAAAAAAAACTAGGAAGATTGAGACGGATTACACTTTGAGGTGGTGGCCGAATAAAAATATCAAAATCTATAGAATCTAGAAAGACATGTTGAAAGATATGGGGAAGCCAGGCCCGGCTTTCTATGGGCTACTGACCAAGGGTTAGAGATCACCATGGTCTTCATTTTATTTCTTTTTGAAAAATCACATCAAAAGATTTTATTCGATATAAAAAAGGAGCCCTGGTGGCTTTAGGTCATCAGAGTAGATAGAGCTTTTGAAATGTAATCGATATCACGCCTACCACTATTGTAATTTTTAATGGCCAATTCATAGAGAACGAAAGCGACACCAACAAAGAATAACTCTTTGCGTTTCTCAATAAATTGTGTTAACTTTAAGACTTGTTATGATTACAGGTTCACAGATTCATATAAATGTATTACTGTATTAACCTTAAATAAAATATCTATAGAAAAAGAATCCAGTTACTCCTTACTTATCAATTTTATTACTCTATTTACAGAGCCGAATTGGAATTGGACAACATCAGTTGACAACACCCAAGCCAACATAGGAACAACAAGCCAAGAGATCGATCCGATCCAAGCAGATAATCTAGAAGCTGCTACAAATTAGACTCGTGAAACTTTAATTCCTCTCCAACCACCATTGCACCACCACACAATCATCAGCGACTTGGTCTTTTGAAAAGGACAATCATCCCAAGTTCCAACCCATAAGGAATTCCCAATCGAAGTTCATACTGCAGAAGTAGAAAACTTGATACAGCCCACAATATAACGAGAGTGACTCCTTTCTCTGAGCATTGTATGAAATCCGGAATGTTAAATCCGCCGTACTGTGCGTGTGTGTGAGCTAATGACTAAGTAAATTAATTAGTAGGCCTAAGTCCCTGTAACAATTAATCCATGCTGTGCCCACTTGAGTCTTGAGTGAAGGAGACTAATTGTAATTGAAGATTGGACTCGACAGAGGCAGTGTTCCGTCAGTATGGCTCTCTGGCATTTCTCATCTAGCTCCAGTTGCAGCCCAAGCCCCACAAGGCTCCTCATCATCCCCTCAATCCTTCTTCTCATCGCCTCCAACCAAGGTATGTAATTATAACCATGTCTTGTTAATATGAACCCGTCCGACCGACCAAACCTAGGGCAAACACCGCTTTTTATTAACTCCCTCTGTAATTCATTAACTTCTCTAAATAATATAATTACACACCAACCGAGTACCCCATGGATTGGGAGCTGGATGGGATGGTAGGTTGTGGTCGAGGTCGTGGGGGTTGCATGCAGTTTGTCGACAGTTGGGGTTGTGTTTTGGGGTTTGTTATAATTGCTTGGGATTTATAAGACTTGGAGGGTGGATGGCCCTGCTGGGTGAGAGAATAATTTAATGTATCACTTGTAGACACGGAAGAACATTAAATGTATTAATGTGAGGAAATGGCTGTTAGGAAGGATATAGGATATTTGTTAAGAAATTAAATACGCCTTTGTGCTCATTAGCCTATTAGAAGAGGATGGGGCTTTTGGGTATTGGGCTCTGGTGAGGGTGTAATGTGATTTCTGATTTATAAAGCTGGACATCCGTTTTATTTTTCATGGAAAGTTGGTAATAGATAAGCACATGTAGATCGGTTCCATGTTTCAGTTTCATGAAAAAATCTGTTGATATTAGAGAATGTTTTGTGTTCAACAAGCAAATTTTTTATTACATTTTTTAAACTGACATTCGAATTAACCGTTCAGGATGTGCATTTTAACATAATTGACTTGGGAATACAAATATCTTTCATTACCAGTCTCAGTTTCGATGGGCCTTCAAACATCCAAACATTTAAAAAATTACTCAATTAAGTTGAAATTAGAATCTCTTAAAACGTAAATTAAAATTCAATCTACAGTTAGGTTGCAAAATGTTATCCAGTATAAATATCAAATTAAACCAAGTCATAATTAAAATTAGCCGTACTCAGAAGCACAGAACATCTGACAGAACGAACAGCTTCAACCAAACTCGACCTTATTATTCAGCTAATCCAAATCAGTTCATCAATTCTCTTCACCCAAAATGTCTCGGATGACCCAACCTCATCATTATGTATCATATATTTATTCTTCTATACGAAATTACTTTAGATTTCGTATTACAAATCCCCACCCCCTGAAAAAATATCCAAGTATAATTTACAAAACTAGCTGGTTACCAGTGAATCTAATCAAAATTTGCCCATCTCACCCTATTGAGAGTTTGCTGGTAGAGAACCTTTGTAAGATGATCCCATCATCATCTAATCCGGTGTTCCATAATTCTATATTCTATGCCAGGTTCACAACTTGAGGCATGTCGTTAGAAATATTGAATAATTCATTGAATATCAGTTGTGCGCTTGAGAGGGCAAAACTACTGGCTCTCAACTCTCTACATAAAATCCACGATGCATGTAACCCCTTCATATATTCTCACAGATCATGTAGCACTGGCCAAGTACCTAACTAAGTAGATTAAGTCAAGAAGTCTAGAATTTCACGTAGTTTTGGGCCTGGAAAAGTAGGACAGGGCACTGCCCCTAACTTTGATGAACCCTCGAACAGGAGGGAAAACTAACGACTTAAGTAACTCAATAACTCATACAGCTAATACATAAAGATCAACAAGATGTAATTGAGAGTCTCAGAGATTATAAATATTCCATGAATTACAAGAACAACCTTCCCCTACTAACTAGTAATCCTACCCTGTTTGTCAACTTGGAATCGAGTTAGTAAATATCATTGAGAATCTAGGTTGGGAATACTATTAAGAAGTTGAGTATACATTTCTCTCAACTAGTCTTGAAATACCTAATCGGATTAATACAATAGATTTCCTCATCCCCTTTGATGTTGGCGTACGAGTACCAAGAGAGTAGAGTAAGTCAATCTGGGACTTGGGTATGTTAGTCAGATGTGACTAATGAAGGACTACGGATTTATTAAGGCTGCCCTTTTCTAGGCTCAGGGCTTTTCTCAGCATCAAAGTATTAATAAAAGGCAAGCAAACTTGGCTCAAATTGAGTTGAGTGGAGGAGGTAATTGTATCAGAGTGCTTTTGCTTTTTTCTTAAGCCTGTGGAGGAATTATGATTTTGATGCTGGGAAGATATATAAACTACACAAGCCCTGGCACGTGTCGAAGGATCTCAACTAAAAATGTATGCAAAAAACCAAGTTTTTTTTTCTTAAAATCATAAACTTTTTTTAAAGGTAAAAAAACTTGTCCAATGATAATTTTCGAGCTACTTGGTGGTTAAAAAAAAAAACTTTTTAAACTATTAGTTTTCAAAGAAAGCAACGAGGACTTAAACTTAGGTTGAGTGCTTTCTACGCTCTCTCCCTATCCACTTTCTCCCTTCATTATACATTTTTTATAGCGTTTTTTAAATGTTTAGAGAAAATTTCAAAAAATCCATTTGGACTCATCAAAACCTTTTTCAATCTAAGTTTACGACACACTAACTCCTAAAAGAGTTAAAATGTGTGTTCTGGTGTAGGGAACTCAAGTATGATCAATATGGGTCGATTATTTGTAGAATGTAGGATAGCAGTCTCCCACCCTCCCTGGCCAGGAGGTTCGTAACTGAGAACTAACAAGCAGATTTCCCTTTTCAGATTGAATCCAGATTTTAGCAGCCAATCTCTTCCTCCCTCTCTCCGGAATGAATAGATCCCACATCCATCTTCTTAGCCTATACAGAGATTAGAATGGTACGATACACACTACCTACTTACCACTACCACCATCACCACCACCACCATCATCATCACATCAAGATCTGGAGTCTGAATATAGAGAGCCCTTACCGCTTTCTCTACCTTCATCTTAGTACACAACTACTGTGCATGGGCATATGTACTTTATAGATTATACATATAGGTAAATGCATCTAGATGGTAAGAGCTGGAGCAATCCCTTGTGAATTGAATCATTAACTTGGCTCAACTTTGTTTCACTCCAGACAGGGGCAGCCAGGAGCCTGGGAAGTTGGTTTGGATTTAGGATTAATCTATTCATTGTATCCATTTTTTCATGAGGTTCGTCTACCCAACTGAAAGTTGGACAAATGTGAAAGAACTAGTTCCTCCCAGGGTTCATCCTCTACCCGGGTTAAATCTTGAACTTCAGTTTCAAGTTTCTCCCCCTCATCAACTCATACACTTGATTAATTTTTTATACTATGGGTAGACGTTAGAAATAAAAACCAAGGCCCTAACCCTAAGGTGATCTCCTGTGTATGCGATGAACGATAAAGCTATTAGCCTATCAATGTAGCGGATTCTAGAACCTGACGAGTTGGTACTGGCTCCAATCCCGGAAAGCAATTTAGTGCACATATAGATCTGATTATTTGATGAAGGCTGTGTTATACACAGGGAGAAACTCATGTAATAATAATAATTATTAAGTATTCCCTATACATGTACAAAGTAAGGATTGTTTCGAGGTCGGTCTCTACGCTAGGGTTATCCTTCGGACTATAAGTTGCTCTGGGCTTTTCCAAGACAATGAAAGCTGGGAAATAAATTGCAAAGTTTACTTGAGACTCCAGCCTTTTGTTCACTAAAAAGGAAAGTTTCTCCCCAGTAGTAATTGTGTACGTAGATGTACAGTCTTAAGGGATGACGTTGCATGGATTTAGTTGAGCTGGTAGTTGAACCTCGATGGTGAATTAGCTTCAAGGGCATTGACACTTTATTAAGCAAACGTGCAGGCTTCCACCACCGGATTCCTGACTTCTCGTCTCACCGACGTTTCATTTCGTATCCTCAACTAGAGAAGAAACTAAATTAATTTTAAAACTTTAGAACCGATTCTTGAGCTTGAAGAAATTTCGGGGTTTAAAAGCTAAACCCTATCAAGCCTATTCTCCTGAGGATTCCTTCCGAATCACCTGATACAGTCCGGCATTAAACGACATGGCACTCATGGCTCCTTGTTTAATCCCACATAAAAATGAAGTACGGTCATCTAACTAAGCCCGAAGTAAAAAAACAAAATTGTGAAGCAAGTAGCTCAAGAGGTCTATATATAGAGTCCAGTCATGTCCACGAACATCAACAGTCTTGTCAATAATAGAACACAAGTTAATTACATCAACAACTCCCACCTCCAATCCATTCAACCTCTTCATTCTCTTTCTCAATTAGACCAACTCCTCAACTTCTGACACCCACAGAGAACACTTGTCTTAATTGGCATGTGTGTCCAGGTTGCTTGGACTAGATACTTCTCTCTACACCTGTACCTACCGACTTACAACCGTGGGCATGGTAAATCAGTTCCGCAAAAAACACCCGGGCATTTGCTACATTATCAAAGTAGTTAATATAACGTAGGGATATAGAGGAATACCCGGGTGAGAGAAAGCTAATTCAGCACAAAGAAAGGAAAGTAAATCAAAGCCCTCCGTAACGGAACTAGTGTACCGAAAACTAAATAAAACTAACCTCTACTAACCCACCATGGCCGTACGTGGAGAACCTGCTTTTCTCTTTCTAATAAATAGCTTTAACCATAATCCAGATGGTTGAGTGTCTTTGGATTAGCCGAGTGGTCATTTGACCCTCGGATGGGTCAGATACGCCCCTGATTCCAAAAGTAATATCTCATTATCTCACAAAGGCTTTGTTTGCTTTCTCTCTCCTTTCCGCGACTGACATGCCGAAATCCCGACAGGGTTCTGGGTGCTTGTATGTTTATATATTGTATATCTACCTAGTCGTATCTATTCTATGAAACTGGGTACATTCACCATAATGAAACCAGGGCAGTGAGGTTTTCGATTCTAAATGTAATTTAATTAGTTTCCTGTGTCAGATTTTATCTCAATATTTGTATTCTTCTCTAACCAGACGTCGGAAGCCGAATCTTGGCTAATAAATGGAACAAGAAACGGAGGACCGTCATGTTCCTATTTTGCTGTCTCTGCTCTGATGTTTGGGGTGGAACTTATCAGAAGCCTTTTTATTTATTCAAGAATTTTTTTTGGCTTGCTTGGTATGGTTTTGTGCAAGTATACGATATATTTTAATTATACTACTACAAGGGAGTAAAGTCAAAATGTCAAACACTTCGGAGCTTTTTGGACTCCTCTTGAATTTGAAGATTTGGCATCAGGAATTTACATCTAAAGGTTTCTTTGAAGTCCAGAAAAACTCATTGAGCTAGGACTGAGAAGTTCAGAAAGTTATTGATTTTTCTAAGCAAAGGCTAAAAATAATACTAAGGATAAAAACAAGCGTTGATGCCAATTCTCTTCCAGTACACAAATTATCGTAGAAACTTAAACAACTGTTGTTTATTGTTATTCAAAAATTCAGACAATTTCTGGCCATAAGAATCTTGACAATTTCATAAACATTTGTCCAAAAACTTTATTCCTATAAATCCTAGGTCCTACGTACATAAATTCTATGGAAAGTTTGGAAATCCTAAATTACAAATATTTTATCCCTTTAAGCCTATCACCTCTAAGTTTGCAAATTAAAATTCACCACAGGGATATGCTCAAAAGGAGGTCGGAAACTGGAGAAAGTAAGTTATTCGCAATCAGTACACAACACTATACAGAAACACTCTTATACTGTCCTCGTGCAAAGACTATAATATTTTTTTGCTCTATAAAAATAAAAAGAAGCGAATTCTTTCGCAATTTCACACTTAAGTAAGAATAAGGAGAGGGTATTTCACGATTAGTTAAATTACCTACGAGCCCATTATATTAATATCCTCTCCATTCTATTTGGAACCCCCTCATCCCCGTTTTCGCTCAGGGAGGCTTTTAATATAGAGTAGTCTTTAACCCCTAGCAACCTCTGGGATAACCCACTGCGATCTCTCAATTCTAAATCAGCAAAACAGCTAGATCAAGCCTTCCATTTTAAAAACTTTCCGAGTAATACTCGGGGATATATACGCAGTGAAAGGAGTTGTGTGTGTGTGTGTGTGCCGAATTTCAATTTAAATTTTAATGGAAAGTGATACTTGGAAAGTGGGAGGAAGGAGCAATCATAATCCTAATCTTCTCTAACCTTTTATTCTTTTATTTCTTTATTTGACCCACTACGACTCGTGTATGTGTACTTCTGACAAAAACAGGTCTAGTCCCAGCAGCTCTGGGAGGATATTACAGAGATGATGGTATGCTGCACACGGTCATAGGAATTACGATGTGGAACGGGAACTGGGAACTTTCCCTTTTGCTTGGGATAGAAAAACTATAACAGCTCTTCCCAATTTGGTCTTCATTCCCCGAGAATAAAAACTTAATAAAGGAGAGAGAGAGAGAGAGAAAGAAAAGGTATTAAATTTGTGGAGAAAAATACAACTCTTCTTTTTTCAGAATGATACCAAAACTAACCTCCGAGCTCGTTTATAAGCCTTAGACTATGTACACCTACCTACCTGTCTACATTTATTCCTTGGTTGTTTGTAGTATAACTTAGTCCAGAAGTTATGATATGTAATTGGATCGAGTCCCCGCTCTGTATAAAATTCAATAAAGGATGAGCTGGTTTGGGAAGGTTGGCTTGTAATTTAATTCTCATTTCCGCCAGTAAGTATCTATCATCCGCACTACCATCAACTAAAAAAATGTTTTTTTTAAATTTTAGATTCAAGAATAGTCGTTATTTATTGATAGACTTTGGATTTGTAAAGGGCTATGGTAGTGCTATGTAATATGACAAAATATTTCTAATGTTAGGGAAAACTAATAGCAAATATGAAAAGATATTCATTTAATGAACTGTGTATATATCTACACTTATTAAAATCTTCCTTCTAGATCTTTCTGTTTGTTAAAAAAATGAAAGTCGGTAGACCTTGAGAACAGATTCCTTTTACAAGTATATATCCGTATAGTTATACTTGCAAAAGGACAGATACTTACAATAAAATAGGAAATGTCTTCCCTTCTTTGTAATAGACTATGCTGCACTTAAAAAAATCTAATAGAAGTGTCACAGGTATTTTATCCGGCTTGTGTATCACTTTTTTTCTAAACCCAGAGCGACAAAAATATCCGAGCACACAAGGACACGGAATTTATCTAACAGGTTCCATTATAAGATTAGATGAACGACAGTGGTAAATAAAGTTAATGGGACTCTGGCCTTGGTGGTGGTAGTGTATTACTTGCTCAGATGATGATGGCTGTGATGGAGCCCTTTTAACTATTTGAAAAATAAAGTCAATTTTAAACACAGATACTCCTTGCCGTGTATTTAAAGTGACGCTAGCTGTTTTAGAAGCCAAACCCAATTTTTCTTACTCTACCCTTGATGTGAGATGTTGTGCTGGTAAAAAGATTTGAAATCTTTAGAGAGTTCAGATACCCTAAAATTTAGAATATTAAACGCTCCCTCGTCCTCTTAAAATAATACAGATGACACAAGTATAAAGTTTTATGACCAAGCTTATCATTGAATTTGTTGTCGGTTGTACAAAGAGGAGGCTGGAGTGAGTTTATTCATTTTATTATATCATTTTATTACAGAAACTTCCGACTCTCGTCTAACCTCTTTTCGGCTTTCCTTCTAAAGTTAAATTTTTTTCAGCCTCTGACTACAGGATTTGAAATTAGATCTTCCCTTTCATATTCCATACTCTATACTCCATGACATTCCATCCTGTGGATCAAACGAGCTCATCTTGATGATTCTACAGGAATCAAAAGTTATAATAAGGTCAAAGGGGAAAGTTTTCAATGCCCATGACATGACAACGGTCCGAGACGAAACTTTGTAGAATCCATTAGCTCAATAATGAGCTTGCCCGTCAAGTCCTAAACTTTGTAATCATTTTAAACGTCCATTCCTTGGGAAACCTGAGCAGGCCAGTAGTGCAGTCACTACTTGCAACAACTCATATTAAAACCGATCCAATTTTTTTACATTCCCCAACCATCCATCCAAATATCCTATAGGTAGCAGACATACCCGGGCATTAGTGGCATTAATACAGAGCCTAGGGCGATTCTCTTTCTCTCTCAGCTTGGGAATTTGTAGAGCTGGTGCTGTCGGTCGGAATGATATTTGTGTTGATGGTACATTCTGTCGAGGTATAATATCATGTGGTATCAAATTGATTCCATTTCCATACATTGGTTCACTGATGATAGGATCTGACACTGGCCATACTGCTCTTTCTAACGATATCTCCCGGCCCATGGCTTCTTCCCTGTCTCGTTCCATTCCAAAATATAGTAAATTTCTACACTGGAAGGAAAAACTTCCATCAGCATATGGATGTTGTCATACATTATACTCAGTGGTTGAGTATTTCCATTCTACAAGCCTTTTAGTCCACGACGCGGCCCTTTCACCCATCACGTACAGCTTTCTCTGGGAACACGAACCGATTTTTCGGACGGGAAGGACACCGACGTTATAAACCACAACAGGCTTTTTAGAAAACTCTAGCCGCTTTCTGATCCAGCCAGATCAGTAAGGGCTTCAGCTTTTAAAACGCACTCTGTGGTTTTCAACCATGCTATGTACTAATTGAAATATCGTACTTCTCACAATCGGGCTAATCGGGTTAGTAATAAAAAAAATTTGGGGGAGTTTTGAAACTTTTGAAACTTCACGGGCAATAGGATAAATATGCTTACCAAAGATTAATTACTCCATTCGCTAAAAGGGATGTTGTCTGATAGATTAGTTGGTGGGGTATAGAAACCAGATGATGTGAACTTCGGGTCGAAGGCAACCGTCCAGGATGAGTGGTCCCTGACCACTAAATTGGATTTGCTTTATATATGTTTCCCCTTGTTATAAATTCAGGAATTGGCGGAAGGAGAGAGGAGAAAGCATTTTAGTCAATGGTAATGTATGGATGTTATGTGCATACATTAGGGTACACTCAGACTATCCAGTACCCTAGTTATACCCAATACTCAGTAGAAAGGAGCACTTTAGTCATCCAACTCTACAGAATCTAGTCAGACAGAGAGAGACTGAACAATTCGAAAGTGAATTGAAATGCACATAGACATGGTCTAGAATGGTAGACTGGGGTATTGGAATCTCTATAGGATCTGGAATACAATAGGACGTACACTTTAGAATATATATCGGATGCATCTTTCATGGTCTTCAAAGAATTATTCGTCCCATCATGATCCGGTCGGTCTATAAAAAAGACAGGCCTTAGTGTCCCTAACGTCGGATATAAAAAATCAATCTCTTATCAGGCCTAAGGAACAATTTCAAAATGCAGAAGGATCCCAGTTCTAGAAATAGATTTTTTTCTCGGGGGTAAGGTCTTGTAGAAAGTTTTTGGCTGGAGACGGCATATTTTCTACTCGTACTTTCTAGCTTGTTACTATGAGCGTTAGAAGCCCGAGGATGCAGTTGAAGGTTTATAAATTTATAATGGACGTGGTATACAATGCATTAGCTGATCTCGTTGTACAGTCAACAGCGGACTGGACTTACGTAGAGCCGAATTCCTGGAAGTAATTCCAGAGGAGACAACATTTCCTAGTACTGTACAAACCTCGTTAGATCAGATGAGGACGATGAGCTGAAATAGAAGTGGAAAGGTTTTTTATTCCTTTATGTGGTCGGGCTATCGGTATTTGTTTGTCGAGACAACGTACACAGAAGAGTTCAATGGAACTTGGAATAGAACCCTTTGGATTGATTGATTGATTTATTAAGTCAAAACTTCCTTGCGATACAGGGTTGTTACGTAGTGACTTTAGGGCATTGT
>JAQFYM010000470.1:0-65689 GCA_034694785.1 Agrenia bidenticulata
CGGATCAAACACTTAGCTATACTTTCAATTCAACTTGACCTGGCTCGGGCTATCTGAAGTTGCACCTGTGAGTTTTAAATTTCCAAATTGAAGTAACGATTTTCTTCGGCTGCATAGTCAACTCCATAATCTATTCAGCCAGTTTAGTTTTGAATTTAGTTTAAAACTGTTTTAAAGAGATCCTGTTATTAAAATATTTTATTCCGCTTATCATTAAAATGGTTAAATTATTCTATTTTAAATTGTAGCTCCAAGAATCTTTGAACTTCTTCTACAAATACTCCGCCCCTTTATGGGTCCAACGGGGGATGCATTCCATGTGTATGGCCCAAATAAAAGAGAATGGTCAAAGAGGCTACAACTGGAATATTCTAAAGATCAACTTCCTTATAAGTTCGGAGGCACCAAAGAAACCATTGATGAATTAAATTGATGAGTTTCCATAAATAATCAAATTCAGAAATATTGGCAACTATGTAAAGATTAATTTACAGTTTTTCATTCTATTTTAACATCCTTATTTGATTTAATTTTAATAAAATACAAACAGGATAGAGTTAAGAATGTTATCTTTTGAGTGAGAAAGTATTGAATTTAAAAAAATGTGAACCTCTCAACGTAAGTTGTCGTCTCCAAATGGAAGCATCAATCTGACAAACCTACATTTGACATGATTCCTATTTTTTTTAAACTTGCACTTTAACAATATTTAACCAACCCCTTACGGGGGTACACGATTAACAACTAAAAATGCAAATTCATCAAGGTGAGGCTGCACAGATTCAATTTCATGTACTCCCCCTTGACCAGAGAACAGAAACGGTAGTGCACTTGGTTTTTATAAGTTTTGACTAGAAAATCTTGCACCGGCATTTTTTGTCGTGTATCAAGTTGAAAATTAAAATAATTTAATATTCAATGTCAAAAGTAACATGATAACGAAAATCCTCGTAAAACGAAAGATGTTTGCAGTGCTCAAGTTGGAGGTATTTTCACTCACGTGTCATCTAAGTCATCTAAGTACTTCCCTTAAGTATTTTCCAAGTAGTTGTTACCAAGTTCATAGTTCACAAGATTTCTCTACAATCCAATAGTAAAGGTCATGATTTCTAAAATCTCAATTTTTATAAACTTTACGTCATACCAATTCTTGAACATGTACAAGGGAGCTCGTAATCAAAGGATGATCATTTCTTGCGCTAAAAAATTGAAGAAACTGGTTTGAGTCTTTGAGTAGAGCGGAAAATGCAATTAATATCTCATTTAGTTGGTGTTCTTGTGTTCTGAGCTTTGATTAGATGTTTGAAGATGTTGGATTGACAGGAAGCGTCGGACAGAAACAAATCACTCGACCATCACGAACAACTTCATTTAACACATTTTCCTGGTAACTATATGAAAATACAGTTTTATTCAGGATACATTATTGGGCCGTTCACAAACTTTACAAAATTAAAATAATTTGCAAGGTATTTAAACAAATTTAAAACCCTATTGTCCAAAATAAAAATCCTCAAAGTAATTGAATTTACAGCGGAAGTTTTCCGTTAGAAACTATCTCATGATTGGATCTGATGAAGCTTTAATTTGAATTTTATCTTTGTTATTATTATTAGTATTAAACCTAGTGTTAGTATAATTTATAGTTCTATGGTATTAATTTAACCGTTCTGTTCTACTTAAAGATAATTTATTGTTTAGTTACATAAGATTTAAAAGAGCAGCTTTAAAAAAATAGAACTACCGTCTGCTTGCCATTCTACTGCTTTGAAAATTAGAAAAACAAACAAACCCGCAAACCTATCCAATTAGATCATTTACCTTTGTATAATGATTTCAACTCATTAAGTAATTAATTGCACGCTTAATCTAATAATCTTTAAGGATGATGCTTTCTCAAACTTTGGGGGAACTAAACCAGTTTTGAGGTAAAGTTTTGCAAAGATTCTCTTCTTCAAACGGGAATTAGTTGCATCTTGGAATGAATTATCTTTTCAAGTGTATGTGTACTAGGTAATTTAAAACGAGATCAGTGCACACCTAATATGTACATCTTCATCATCCATCCTCAAATAATAGCTATAACCCGTCGGGCCGTCTCATCTTAATTCACGTTTACAAATCTATGAATCATTCTCTTGAATTTGGTAGCATGCAACATTCCGTTCCTATGTCTGCGTCACTCGCATGATTTGTTATATATAAATTCCGGCTTTCAAAATTAGAAATCGCAGTGAGCATCAACTCAAAGCATCAACAACTACACGGAATCCATCACAATCCATCCAACCACTATCCAATCCATCACAATGAGCGATTAAGGGCAATTAAGATTGAAACAAATAAGCACTTATACTGACAGGGCTTTGACAGCAACTAAACTAATCAATCAATGGATAGGCAATCAATCTATAATTTATAAATGATGCCCCAAAATCAGAAAGATTTAATGTATGATTTTAACTGTACATCTTATAATATGGAATGTTCATAAACTGGGAACATTCCATCGCGCCGATGATTGCCGTCGCGATTGCTTGGGCCGTTTATTTAAATTTCTCTAGTCTCTCTTTTTCTGTCAATTAGCCTTTGACACTGAATCTCCTGGTGATCAGATTGAGAATGACGATCAAAAAGAACCTTGTGGAATCATAAGTCGATTTAATATTAATCCTTTATCATTTTAAATGGGATAAATAAATCATCAATCGATGCTGGAAACCAAAGCACTGAATTAAGTTATCTTTAGGATAGCGGGGAGCAGAGTTTATGAGATACTCTTGATGAAGGCTAGGATAGGCTTTTGAGTCGATTCCCCTAAAAATACAACAGTTTTGAACAAAGGAAACGCACAGATGAGTCAACGAATGATCCTGAGTTGCGAAACCACGTAATCATTTGGAAATCGGCCGATTCATCATGTAACATGGAATCAAGTTGGTATAAATGTTTTTGATTTTCTCCAAGTTTCTTCGAAAGAAAAGCTTTAAGCTCTCGGCGGTGGTGGCAAAACTTTTACTATTTCAATTGATTGAATGAGCTTGAATTATTTATTTAAAAAATGACCCAAAAGACCACTTTCCCATCGTTAAAAAAATGTATACTCTAAGTTGGAAACGAATAAAACCGGTCTGAGGAGATGTGATGGGTCAACGTATCCCTCTGACCCTCATACATATCATATCCCAACCAAGTGGCCAGTCTGATTGCGATAGTAAGTTAGTAGTCTACGAGATCTCATTCAGTTAAGGAGATTGTAAAATCAATTGCTGAGTTTCTTCTACAAAGTTCAACCATGGGCCGGTTGAAATTGGACTTTGTGGTACTGACTTTTGCCCTAGTGTTGGTGAACTGTGTTGTCCAGTCTCAGTATTTCATCCAGCAACCTAGGCCGCTTTACTTTGTCCAGGAGGATCCAGAGCTGCAAGCTTCAGCTAGTGATGAGTTAGTTGATATTCAAGGCAGTCCGAGTAATCAATTCCTGTCCAGGAAGGGAGTTCCTCAAGCTGAGTCTGAAGAAGATGATGACGAGGTAAACACTAGATGAAAACTATTTTATTTGGGTCGAAATTTTGTAAATGCATTCATAGGTTGGTGCACTTTACAACAGCTAGGACTGACTATACGTGCAAACGATGTGGGAAGTGGTAGTTTGACGAGTCAGTCTGAACATTATTGAGGTCATACTTAAGTATTCGTTTAGTTGAACTGACTGAGATTGGTGGAATGTGTGACACTTGGTCTAGAAAATTTCACTTCATTGCCAAGTTCAACTTTTTAAAGTTCACAGTTGACAACTTTGAAATCTGTAAACATTTTATTTTGAATAGGATGAGGACGACAGCTCGGCCGAAAGGCATGTACCCGCGGGGAGATCCCGACCGGTTCAATTGCCCCCAGGTTTCGACGAGTCCGTGAAGCGCAAGATGCAGGTTTCCAAGATGCCCAAGCGTCCACTCCACGGGGACCCTTCGTCTATTCACCAAGACGATGACGACGAAGGTCGACGTCCTGAATCCCGTCTACTGTGGCCATTTTCAATTGAGATCACAAAAGGGGACAAGGGGGGTGAAGGATGGGGAGGAGGTGGACCAGGAAAATATGGCTCGTAAGTCAATACTAGTCTTTACTATGTTTAAAGGCAGTTGGACCCAATTGGACGTAGATTATAACTGAAGATACCATGACGTCCAGTTGCGGTATCAAATTGTCCCTTAGCAAATATGGATTATATAATAACTCAACTCTTGGCACACTTAAATTTAATCCGGTGGTTGGGACTTTTAATATTCTTTACATTTCTTAAGCTTTTTTATAAGACGGCCGAATGCAACCGACAATCACTGACACTCAAATGTAAAATGAAAGGTACCCTGGACATCCTCAGCGTCGCATACCCAACCGCCAATACAAGGATGGCCATGGAAGCTCTTACGATGATGGTGACAATGAATATGACCCGGATGATGACCCCGAAGTACAGAAACTCCGAATCGAGATGTACAAGATGGTCACAAGGGCAAAGAAATGGAAGAAAATCCTTGTGTACAATCTTGCTGAAGTCGGATCACAAATCGTTACGAAGGGAATCGAATTTCTCGATTTCATCTAACCTTTGAGCGTCGGTGATTGTCGTGGCCATAGGAGAGCTGGAACTTTGAACCCGCCTCATCTTTCCAAAACTTTAGCTTATCCTATTCTGTTATCTCTAGTTATTAGACTAAGCCAAGATATATTTAACTACATAGAAGCGTAGCCTATCGACGCAAGGTCAGTGTTCAACTAGTAAGTTAGGCGAATCTCTTCAACGCCACCTCTACCAAGAGCTCATGGAAAAGCCCTGTTGTGTGTACATAAATATTTGACCTGACCTATCTCTCACCTTCTTGACTCTCCCTTACAACTCACAAGCACATTCCAACTCATCCGAATGTGATGACGTAGACTCTGGCAAATCATTAAAATGAGCCTTGGAAATTTTTAGCCACCACCACCACCACCATCATGGAGGTGGTCATCATGGGGGCCACCAAGGAGGTCATCACGGTCATCACGGTGGTCATCAGGGCCATGGGCTCCATGCACACCATAAAAGAGGCCACCACAAATTCCAGATAAGCGCTGGTCATCGCAATGATCACGGGGCTCATGATGGCTGGGGCTGGGACTCGTACATTGAGCACGAGAAGCATAAACTGAAATACGAGATTTTGAAACTCAAGGCCAAGAAGAAGATTGCAATTTTACAGAACAAAGTGGAGCTAAAGAAATTGCTGAGCATGTTGCTTCAGAAAAAGATCCAGGCCCTTGAGTGGTGGTAAAAGTGGCGTTGAAGAGATTGCCCTTATCCCGGAATGGACATGTCCTTTTGTTTCCTCTTGTGACCCCACAATTATAATTATTGAGGCCTCATGCAGTAGCACAGTGTCCTTCCATATCAACTTCTTTCCGGCTAAAGTTCCCTATCCTTTAGAGATATATATTTTTTGTTGATTGTTGCATAAAGCACACTATATTCCCAGTTGTTGTTGACTAATTTTAAACATGTTGTTATCCAAGAGTTGTAGATTGAAGAATAATTTAATAAATGCTTTCAAAATGAAAAGATTCACAAGTTCTTATTTCCCTCTGGGCTTCCTTGGGCTAATTAAATCTTTACTATTGTTCCATGCTAGTGTGGACGCTAAAAGTTTTGAAATTGTAGTTACACGTCATGGGCTGCTAATGGATGGGGCAATGGACAAGGAGGTGGAAATGGAGGCTGGGGAGGGGGTGGGGCTACTAAGCACCCTTACAACTATGGATGGGGTGAAGAAAAGGGTCTCACTGATGAGCAAATCCTCAAATCGAAACGTATGATTTTTTTATCATTTTAAATTAGTTATAAATTAATAGCATCCATTCATCACGAGCTTTTTGAACTCCAGATTACAAGAAGTATCAAAAGAAAAAGAAGAAGAAAATCAAGAAGTTAAAAAAGAAGCTCAAGTTTAAACGACTTATTCAAAAGTAACTTTTTTAAAATCTATTAATGGTAAGATTTTTTGTTCTTGGGTGTTTACATTTGTTTTTTTTCTACAGAATATTACAGAAGCACATCACATACTTGGACAAGATTGCACCATACTAGAATTTTAAAATTTTAAAACTTTAATTTATTTTAATTTATTTAAAAATTTGGCCATCATAAATTAACATTTGCAGATTGCACACTACTGACTAAATAGATTCCACTCATTTTTTTTTCAAAACCAAGAACACCGACCATTCATCACAGGTCTAAACAAGCATCATAAATAACTTAATCAATCTGCTATTTAAAAAAATATGTATCCAAGAAACAATAGATCTAAAAAAAGTTATCAATGCGGCAGCTATGCAACTTCATAAATTAAAGTGTAGACTCCATCTTCCATCCCTCCAAAATTAAATCATACATTTCCAAGGCCATATAATTATTATGTCTCAACATAATAATACCCGAACACATAATAAAAGCATACTAAGTGTCAGTAATCATCTTAAGCATAGAATTTTTTTTATACACATACCTTCGTGACTAATTAGTTCCCATTACATCACAAATGAGGCACTCCGTCTTCCGTTCCAAGTGTGACTTTATTGTCCCTGACTTTTCCTATAATTTTTAATTACTTACCCCATCGGCTGCACTACAGCATCAAATAATTTCATCTCGCTAATTAACAAGTACTTGGTAGCAATTCACATGGAAAATAACACATTGCACAGATTCCTCAGCATCCTTATTATAGTTGCTTAGTTGGAAGGTCACCCTCGTGTGGGGCTAATTGGCTTCTTCGCGTGCGGCTTTGCAATGGCGTTATTATATATACGACTTGATGAATGAGAGTGTGATGACAATTTGATGATAAGGGGTCAGTTAAAATAACAATGGCATGCTTGCATAATAGGCCATCCATCATCTTTTAAAAATCCATCGAGCACTTGAAGCTGAACGTGATTCTATTAGCCATGAAAATCCTCTTCCGCCATTCTTAACAAAGTTTCATCCTCTTAAGACGTGATAAGGTGGCACTTCAATTTCCTCATCTCTCTCTGTCCATAGGGGGTGATTAAGCCACGAGCTCTTATTAGTTACTATCTGTAAAGTCTAAAACAAAGCGAACTTCTAACAGGGGTTGAGTTTCAAAGACTGCCAGGGGGGTTGACTATACATTGTATGGGCTGGAAGTAACTGGGACGATTGCGGAACCATTCATAGAGATAATAAAAATGTAGAAAAAATTGTTATTAGTTAGATTTGGTCGAACGAAGAGTGTGTGAATGGAAAGGTAAGCGATTAGCTGAAGAGTTAGAGTGGCTAAAAACTGGTGGTGATAAAATGATGACAGAGGATAAAGATGACCCTGATGATCCTTCCACAACAAACTTATCCCATTGTCCATTACGGATCTCATCTTTGCATACTAATCCTCTTTTGCTAATTCCACTACCGACATGCAACCCCCAATTACGATGTGCTTAGTAATTTTTTATCATAATAGTAAAAACTTCCCTGTATGCATATTCATGTGCCCCACCAAGTGTCATTCATAAATAAGTCTTTGGTACTTTTGGTCACGGAAATATCATTCGTGGTTAGCCCAAAGCCAAATTGTCTGGATAGTTTCCGTATTTTTGGCCAAAAAGTTTGGGTTTTTACGAAACCCCTGCAGCATTTGGGGGAAGGAAACTATTTAACTTGTTTATAAAAATAAAGTTTAGCGGTGAACATACATCTTGGAGTCCCTTTCCATAGTCTAATGTGTCCAGTCTAGTCGAAGTTTGTGTTCTCTAGTAAGTGATAATTAATACGAATGGAGGATCGTAGGCTACCCCAAAGCGTTGTGCACTCAACAATGGAGCTGGAATCAGCGTCGGATTCTGCAGGGGAAAACAAAGTGAATAAGAAACGAATATCCAAGTCCTTGATTGCGTTAGTTTCGGCAGGGCTTGTGGCTTTTGGTGTCCTCATAGTTCTCGTACGAATGGCCCCAAAGGAGGGAGATGACAGACCTACAAGTGCTCCATTAACATTAAGGAATCAATCTAAGGCATCTGTTTATAAAGCCGATGAGCTCGACCGCAAGAGTTCCAAGGGACCTTTGCTTGATTCCGTGTGTAGGACTAAGGGCTGTCTCAAAACAGGTTTGTTTCATTTATTTGAAATATTAAAGAGTTTACAATTTTATTTTCTGAGTAATTTATTCGTAACAACCAGACAATAATCTTCAATTACTTACTAAAAAAATTTGTCTTTGTCGTAAAATGAATAAAGTCGAGGGAAACTTACATTTTACAATTGATTAAATTTAAATCAAATCTATTAATTCCCAAACCGCACAGCTTCCATTTTTCGAACCTCTATGAACACATCCGTCGATCCTTGTGAGGACTTTTACGAATTTGCTTGTGGTGGATGGATTGCAAAGAATCCCATCCCCCCTCAAGTCCCGAAATGGAGCTGGTTTGGGAAATTGGACGAGGAAACAAATCTGATCATCAGAGGTGATATAACCTTACACACAAATTATCTAAACCAACACCAGCAATTAACTATCCAACTATATCATTTAATATGCTACAAACGCAGAGATACTAAACGAGCCAGTGAACTCCAGGGACCCACCGTCCCTCAATCAAGCGAAGGACTTCTACAAAGCTTGCTCTGATGTTGGTAAGGAAGTCAATTTAAATTAATTATAACAATTACAAATTCAATGGGCATATTTATGAGTTTAATGTAACTGCAACCTGTTAAGTGAGCCATTTCGTTAGTGTTTCTTGTAAAACGCACTAATTTATGAATATCTCTTGCTTATTGAAAATTAAGCTAATTATAATGAACCCTTAGATGAGCTGGACAGGGTTGGTCTGGAGCCAGTTCTAAGACTTTTGGAGGACTATGGGGGATGGCCCCTCCTAGCCAAACCAGGTGAATGGAATCCGAAATCCTTCAATTGGATGAGGTCAATGGCTGACCTTAAGCGATTCTTTGGAACTTCAACTCTTTTTGATATAGTGATCAATCAAAATGTTGCTTCGTCCAGCTTCAGTACAATTCATGTAGGATCAAATAGTATTTTTTATCGGGTCATCATAGATTTTAAAAGTTTATTTTGTTACATCTCATTTTATGTTTCAGTTACAACAACCCTCACTATTTTTATCAAGACCGTACCTCCTAGAAAGACAAAAATACCCATCATATACCAAGGCTTACAAATCCCTTATAGTCAGCATCGCCAAGGAATTGAAGGGATCCCCTGCCATGAAATCCTTCGAGAATTTAACAGGAAACCCTTCAAGCTTCGTGAATGTGAAATACCTAGAGCAAAAGGCTGATGAAGTGATTGCATTTGAAGCCCTCATAGCCAATTTGACCCAGGATGGGGTCACAGTTCAGTACGGACTTCGAAATGCAACTGCCACGGTTACTCTCAAGTTCCTACAAAAAATATTTGACAACTACACTTTTGACAACGCTAGCAATAAGGTAGTCATCTCTTAATCGTATTGAGTAAAGGATTTTAAAGTTTTTAAACCCAACCCCCCCCCCCTGGATCTGCTCTAGTTTGAGGTGAAGACAATCTTAGAGCAGACATTCAAAACTTCCAGTGTGAGGATTACGGAAGCCCAATTAATATCGTTGGGAGATGTGAACTATATTGGTGGACTATTCGAACTAATATCCGCCACCCCTGTGGAAGTCTTGGCTAACTATTTGCACTTTCGAATGCTAGGATGGATAGTGTCTGGAACTACAAAGGCCATGCGGGTTCACGTAAATCAGTACCACCGGGAAATATATGGTCTTACAGGGTCATCCTCAAGGTAGGATTTGTCAATTATTTAGCGCACCCTTTTCTTTATCGAGGATTTGTCAATTTCAGGAATTACATTTGTGCATCATCAGCAGAAGAAAAGTTTGGCCTTGCCCTAGCCAGTAGATATTTGGAGAAGACCAAAGTGGATCTCAATGCGGTCGACCAGGTATTTATTTAATTAAGTGGACCTTAAGTGTTGGATTTTGTAATTGACACTGCAACCCTTGTCAACTGTGATTATTGACCTGAGATTTTTCTGAAGGTTTCAACGATAATGGAGCAAGTGAGGAAGTCCTTTCTGTCCCTTTTGGGTTCTGCCAAATGGATGAACGGGACAGTGAAAAACACATTGAAAGAGAAGGCCCGTTCAATCCAACCTTGTATAGGGTACCCACCTTGGATGGCTCCTAAGGGGGATCAAGATCTTGTGTCAACATACCACCAGAAATTAAAAGCTCATTTTGATAAGGTCTCTTGTAGATTTTAATTAATTAAATTTACGTTTCTTTATTGTGCTCTATAAAAAAATAAGGATTTGTTAATTTTTTGGCTACAGCTAGATCTTGGTAAAGGAGGTTATGTATCCAAACTTTGGAATGTCCGGCGGTGGATGACTGACCAGAAACTTAAGCTCCTCAACGAAAAATTTGTCCATGGATGGTAATAATTCTGGTTTATAAATAGTATCACTTCCTTTTTCAATTTTGATATCTTACCCGTGTTAAGTTTGATTTTTTAACATGAGTTAGATATCAAAAGTAAAAGAAGCCTAATTTTGTTTTCAATTGGTTCAAATATTTATTTTTTAAGTCCACTAATATACTGTTTGCCATATTCAGCAAATGGACAACGTTTCCTGGTCAGATTGGAGCCTTTTATGACATTCGAAGAAGGGCAGTTAGTAAGACAGTCGCATAAATTATATGATACAATTAACTAATAATGTTATAGTGTAATATAATTTTGTTATAAATTTTAGATATTCCTCTTGGAGTTCTGCAACCCCCATTCTTCTACAGTGACAGTCCAGCGTAAGATTTATAAATTGCACAGACTAGTTTAAAAAAAATCAAAGGCAATGCATTTAAATAATCATATTATTTTAGGGCTATAAATTACGGAGGAATTGGATCAATTTTGGGCCATGAATTTACCCATGGATTCACTGTCACAGGTAAGTCCTAAACTCTAGGCAAAGAGTCTCCTTTAATTAAAATTACATCAATTCCTAAAAAAATTCTGCTTAAGATCAAAATTTTCATGCAAGGCAGTCCGTTGAAACGGGATTTAATTGCTACTTTAAACTTTCAGGTTGGACTGAAAAAGACGACGGGACATTCACATCCCTGAGCCAATGCTTTGTAGACCAATATAGCAAGTACCAAATTTCGAAACAAAAGGAAATCAAGATTAACGGGGCCTTGACATTCGATGAGAACTTCCCGGACAATGGAGGGCTTCTGGAGGCTTACTACACGTACAAGAATTACTCAGGCCTAGCCAAGACTGAAGAAAAACTATCTGGGCTAGAACATTTAAATCAGGATCAACTATTCTTCCTCGGTTTCTCTAATGTAAGTCCTTAGGAGTATTTCATCTCTTTTCTATTTGCCCTAAGCTAATGAATCTAATTTTTTTAGGTGTGGTGCTCAGCCAGTCGCCCTAAAGGGCTCGTGGATCAACTACTCCAAGATCACCACACCCCAAACCGGTACAGAGTCATAGGAACGTTGCAAAATTCTAAGGAATTTGCGTCCACATGGAAATGTCCTGTAGGGTCCTTTATGAACCCTGGCAATCAAAAGAAATGCTATCCATTCTGAAGGGATGACTTTTATTTAATTGTTAATGAAACTAGGAATAAAATTATTATTAAAGTGCCATACCCTCACTGTACACTGATTTTTTGAAATGCAGAATACCTTCTGGCTCTAGGAAATAAAAATCAATAATGTGTGTATTCTGAAACGATTGGTCTGTCAGTGTCCGTTTGGTCGAATTATTGATCAATCATGATCAATCCGTTTTTTCCTAGAATTTTTATCTGCTTCTCAGGGTTGGATAGAGATTCATACTTTTTACTGTTTCACGCAACGGGGAGCTTATAAATACATCGTCTAAAAGTACCGGAGAAATATTTTATAAATCTAAGCTTTAAAAATGGTATTTCAACCCGAGGGTGAATTTCAGCAGTTTTTGCACTGTAAAGTAAGGACTGATTTTGAGTATTTTAATATCTTGGAAGGTCAAATAGAAGATTTAATAATAAAAATATAGTGCCATTCTAATTACTATTTGAGCAGTTCAAAGACAATATAGTTCGTCTCTTATTCATCCCGACTCTGGAGGATGGGAATGTATTTCTGGCTGTCAACAAGTTTGGTAATGTGGGACTCTACGATCCCGACCGGTTCGGACTCATTCACACCTACTGCTTGGACATGTCTGTTCCGATGCATCAGAACGTTGGTCAGAAGCCCTGGAAATTAAGTCGCACCGACCGTCCCCAGCTTTCTAAATGCGGAAGAACTCACATGGTAGTGGATGCTGTTTATGCCACTGATCTTCAGATGGTCGTGTTTGCAACCACTAAAGGGATTCTTCAATGGTGAAATAATAAACTATTTACTAGATCAATTTCTGTTGCCGGTCATGCATGTAGAGCCATTTATTTTATTACGTCTCAGTTATGACATCGGTGAGATTGAAACGCAAAGCCTAGGATTGGAAATTCTTCCTCGGAAGCAATTTATGAATTTAAGAAATGCTAAAAGCCCAGTGACCTTAAAGAACAAAGGTCACGTGGAGACGCATCGAATTTTCGACTTGGACCAAGTACCCTCGTGTATGGACTACTCTTCTACAATAATCACTCAAGTAGACACGGAGCACAATGTCCAAATTACTCGAAAATCTTGCTCGAAATTATTAATCGGAGATTCAGATGGAGGAGTCACTATCATTCTTATTGATAACCCCAAGTTCCCTTTCCTTGGGCATCGCAAAATACGGGGGGTCCTTCATGAGTTTAAAATGATGGTAACATGAACATGATTCCATTCTAGCTTTAGATTCTCTGCATTTTGTAAGTTTGTAAATTATTATTGTATTTCAGGACCTAAGGAATGCTGGTCAAGTGAAGTCTTATAAAGCGCATAACGACCCGGTGAGAGAGATACGATTTTTGGGCCAGCGACAGTCGATTGTGACCTGCAGTCGGGATTACAAGTTCAGTCTATTTTGTGAAGATTTTACTGGGATTAGCGATTCTATAATTATTTCTCTGCCAAAGGTAAACTAAAACTGCTTATAAATTTTTTGACTGTTAGTAAGTTACGCAACACAGAAGAGTCTCAATTGAAAGATCACCTCACGTTCCATGCAAAATTCTGCCAACTCTCTTACTTTCAAACTCCTAAAAGATATTTAAATTTCGAATTTAAGGGAGTGAATTGTCTCACGTACTCAGACTCTTTGAGAATATTGGCCACGGGCTGTGAGGACGGAGTGGTAAGGCTATTTCGTCAGTTTTCGACGCGGATGCCTCAAATGGAGCTCTTGGGTCACAAAAGCTCAATCGTGGCTGTGGAAATGCTCAGCGTTCCTTTTTCAGAAAATCCAATCTTGATAAGCTTCTCCGAAGATGTGGTAAGATGAATTTGTTTGAGATCCCATTTATATTATTATTGAAAATTGCCGATTTCGAAATCCAATAATTCTTTGTATTTATTATCATAGGAACTTCGGGCCTGGGACCCAGAAACTTTCAAATGTTTGCAGAGCCTCTACCTTGGCTTTCCAATCAAATCCACAATAATGTGCAAAACACCCGAGTTTTCCAAAAGATCTTTACTAATTCATCAACCTCATTTCAGTACTCCCATTCCATTGGTCAAACCTAAAACTGTTGATCCCGAGGAAGGCCCAAAGAACCCTTCAAGCGTATCAAAAAGCCGTTCAGTATTGACCGCTAAGAATGACGGAGATGGGTTTATAATCCTCCTTTACTGCAATAGTTACGCAAAATTAAATCTTGAAAAGGACACAACCCACTGGCCATTTAATTTTCAAGAATTTGTCACTGAATTCGAAGAGCTGTCTACAAAATTTGATGAAAGATTGAAAACTAGGTTGACGACTGAATCAAAAGACCCAAAGTGGCCAAAAATATCAATAAAGGAAGAGTCTGAGATTGAAACGATGGCTTCGAGAACTAAAAATGAATTAATGGAACTCAAGAGGAAGATTGATGAGAATTTTAGCTCCAATATCTACGACCCTTCCAAGCCAACTTTGACATTTCAAGGGACTCAAAAGCTTTACTCACTGGAGACTAAGAAAACATACAAGGAACGGATGATACGGAGAAGTGCAACAATGTTTGACAAAATTCCAATGTATGATATTCAAACTCCTAGAATCAGCTTGGACTCAGGTTTACCCCCAACGGAGAAATGATATCGTGAAAATAAGGTTAACTCAATTCAGTAACTTTGGAAATTTGATTAAACTCAAATAAAAGATAACTACGGCAGTTACCTAATCATTTGTGTAAAAGTCAACCTTATGTTTAATTGTCGTATTTAGCCTTTTAGGCTTCTTAAAAGACCCTGTTTGTATTATTTGGAAACCACAGCGGGGGCAAACATTATTAGCCCAGTACGTCGCCCTCAATCGAACCTAAATTTAAAAACCAATACATTTTTATCCTTAAAATCCCTGCATTGATTTACTAATTGTTTATACCTTTGTGAAAATAATGGGCTCGTAATTCATTCCATAGAATCCGGGTACGTTGTTCACAAATTGTTCCTTACAGTTCCGGGAGAGTAAATCGGCGGGTCCGATAATGTCTTCGAACTCATCTGGGAATTTATCCCTTCGTAGATGCATGGCATCCAGATTCATAACCTCAACCCCCTCACAATTCTGTAGATGAAAGATGAAGCTCCTGACCCTTCGGCCGTATTCATTCTTCCCACTGATGGCCATATTGTCCGTGTAAATCTCCACCCTTTTCGATCGAATCATCAGGGGATACCACATAAGAAGAGCACAGAATAGATTTTTCATTTCGAACTCCGAGGAATTCCCAGCTCGAGATCGGTCCCAAAGAAACCAGGGCATGATTCGAGATGAAGCTGAATAATATTCAATTCGGCTCTTATTCCTATCGATGCAGTAGCCCCCTATGCCTCTGGGGGTTGCATCTACAGCGATTCTCAGTGGTTTTAAAATCTTAGAGTCGTTAGTTGTTTTGGCATTTGGTCGTAGTACCGACTTTTCTGGGGTCGATTTAGCTATTTTGCTATATGATAAAGAGGAGGGTGGTGATGGAAGGCTGTTTTTGTTAGCGATTGGAATGCTAGGAGAATTAAATTTTAATATATTAGGGAAAGCTGCCAACGATTGGTTGAATGAGATTATTGGATCAGGTCGGGCTTGGTCTCGAATGAATCCCTGAGATGAGATGATCGCATTTGAAGACAGAGGAGCTGTATTTGATAAGATATCATATTGTATTCCACCGGGCGTTAAATGCAGAGGTACTGCTCCATTGTTTCTTGTAGTTCCAAAAGAAATGTCATTTCCAACGATCTCTGGTGGACGTAGACTTCTGGGAGTTGTAACATTGTAATCAAATGCTTCTGTGTAAACTAAGCCATTTTCCTGTTTAAAATGATTGGGAATGTAAATTGCGACAACTATTTATACAATTAATATCAAATAATTCTCCGCTCAAATATTCTGATCAAACCTGAAGCTGTCGAAATGAACGTACGGAATTTATCGGACTTGGTAAATCAATTGAATCCCTCCGTCTCTGATTCCTCGAGCTTGGAACTTGGTCTAGGGGGGATTCTGTAACGGTTTCAACAATCTCTGGAGAATGCGGTAAGCTGTTGTGGATAGTAAATGCAGATGCATCGTATTTGAAAGTTTTAAGGGAACTTAACCAATCTTTTTTCTGCTTAAAAACATCCAATTAACATTGCAGGATTAATTAAGTATAATTATAATGATCATTTCGTTAAAATCTTTCACATAAATCTTTTAAACAACTTACAGAACTGGCTGGGCTTTGTGGAATACTCTGTCTCTGATTACTTGTGCTTGGAACTTGATCTTCGGAGTTTTGTGTAAGGTTTTTACCAATCTCTGGAGAACTTAAGCTGTTGGGGATATATGTATCGTTATTAAGTTCTTTTTGGTTACTTAACCAATCTGCCCCCTGTTTAAAAAAATCAGCTAAAGACACAATCCAGTATTATAAGGCAATAGTTTGAATTGTATTAACAATTAAATCTCTGTGACCTCTTGAAATGAACTGATCGGACGGATCGGACTTGGTAAGTCTCTCGGCCTCTGTTTACTTGGAACTGGGTCTTGATGGAACTTGATAGCCTTCCCCGACCGCTTCAAACAAGTAGTTCAGCATTGTAATCAAATAGTTATTCAAATTTAATTATTCGTTGCCTCTGAAATCAAACTCACCGGATCCGGTCCCAAGCCCAAAGAATCTGTCGAACTTATCGACCAGTATGAAACGCAAGAATTTCTCGGGCTGGCATACACAAATTCATCAACTACTTGGAAATTTAAGTTATCCGAGCCCAGTTCTTGAGCTTTTGGTTCTACATTTTGACTTTCGGAATTTGTGCTACTAGCCCTTACCGATTCATGGCTATTAGATTGATACTTTTTCCAGATTAAAAATCCGAATATAATTAGACCTATTAAAACTATAACAGGTATGAATACTAAAATGACAATTAGGTAGTCTTCCATGGTGGAGATTTATGAACACAATTTATAAGCTCGTCCACCATCCGAGTCGAATGCATGCAGAAATTACAAACTTTCAGGATATACCAAAATTTAATTGATTTTAAGGACATTTGATTTTTTTTTTAGATAACAGCATGTCCTTATCTAATCTAATGAAGTTGATTAGTTAGAGGGAAGTACATACATCCAATTCCCTACCTACCTTGCGAATTAGTGTGATTAAGTTGAATTGCGTACTTGTTAGGGTTTTGTACAGGAACCGTTCAAGGAGATCAATGACAGGGAAGCCACAAAACGCCAAATAATTAATGCATTCGTTTAGCCAATATCAATGAAAGCGGCTTCCTCATTTAATACTTTTCGACAGTTGACAACATTACGATTGTGATTAAATAGATCATAAAAATGTTTTTATTTTTTATTTAAAATTTCCTAGATTATTCGCAACAAATAAAATTAGCTTTGAGAAGCGGCATACTATTTATTAGTTGCAGTAACACCACTATGTCATTGTATTTACATGATAGTACTGTGGGATATTAAGATAAACGATTATTCATTTGCAGTTAAAATAGAGTTTTTCTGCAAACTGAATATTCATCAGAAAATATTAGTACAGCTGTACGAAATTTAAACTCTGATGAATTATTACTGGGACGAATTTCAACCCCAATGATTTAATACCGCGATGAATTGGTGGCGAAGAGTTACCTGAGATCGGTGGGTTGAGTTTCATCGCTAATTTAGCTCTACGAGTTGGGATTTAAAAACTGTCCCACCTATTTCCTGTTCAATTTATTCTTATGTTTTGTGGACAGGACATGCTTTTTAGGCTTCTTAAAAGACCCTGTCGGTGGAATTTGAAATCCACAACAAGTGCAACAATTAGTGGTCCAGTAGGTCACCCTCTGAAGAACCTACAATTAAAAAACAATACGATTTTATCCTTTAAATTCTCACCTTCAATCATTAATCATTAGTTTTACTCACATTTGTAAAAACGATGGGCTCATAATTCATTCCACGAAATCCGGGTACGTTGTTCACAAATTGTTCCTTAAAGTTTCGGGAGAGTAAATCAGCGGGTCCGATTATATTCTCAAATCTACGTGGAAATTTATCCTTCCGTAGGTGCATTGCATCAAGATTCATCACCTCAACTCCCTGACAGTCCTGTAGATGAGAGAGGAAGTTCCTGACCCTTCGACCGTATTCATTCTTCCCACTGATGGCCATATTATCCGTGTAAATCTCCACCCTTTCCGTCTCAACGATAAGAGGGTGCCAAAGTAGTAGAGCACATAATAGATTTTTCATTTCGAATTCCGAGGAATTCCCTCTCGAGGATTGGTCCCAAAGAAACCAAGGCATGCTTCGAGATGAGGTTGAATAGTATTCAATTCGGCTTTTATTCCTGTCGATGCAGTAGCCCCCTATGCCCCTGGGGGTTGCATCAACAGCGATTCTCAATGGTTTTAAAATCTGTTTGATTGAATTGGTATTTATCCGAACTGGCGGCTCTTGGATTCTTTTAGCTATTTCAGAATATGACAAAGTTGGTACAGGAGTTGAAGGGGAAGTGTGTATTTTAGTAATTCGTATGCTGTGGGGATTGAGCTTTACATTTTCCGGAGACACTACCAACGATTTCGATTGGTCAAATGAGTTGATTTGTTTCAGGGGTCCCGTCTGGTTTCGAACAATTTCCTGCGATAATCCAATATCTGAAGATCCAGGAGCCGTATCTGATAAAATATCATTGTGTGCTCTTGGAGAGGTTAAGTCCAGAGATATTCCAGTATTTGTTCGTGCAAATGTGTTGATTTTTTTGAGGGGTCGCGTCTGGTTTCGAATAATTTCCTGTGATAATTCAATATCTGTAGATTCAGCAACCTCATCTGAAAAAATATCACCGTGTGCTCCACGAGAGGTTAAGCCCAAAGGTATTCCAGCATTCGTTCTTTGATTTTCGTGAGCCAACGCTCTAAGAGTCCCTGGGGGACGAGTACGTAAGCTTTTGCGGGTAGTTGGATTGATATGGAATCGCTTAAGGTACTGACGCCATTCTTCTTCCTGTTAAAAAAATGTAATGGTTATGCAATCCAAGTAAACAAAGTCTCGGGGATCAATGAATAATTAATCAATAAGGATCAATAAAATCTTCTTTGAAAACTCTCACCTGACACTGTTCAAATGAACTTGTGGAGCTTATCGGCGTTATCGGTGTTGGCAAAACTCTCTGCCTCTGATTACTTGAACTCGGAAGTTGGTCTTGACGGAACTCTGTAGTAGCCTATGATTTGATTAACATTGCAAACAAAAGATTTCTTAAAAATAAAATTTTAAATTATAAATTGGTTGCCTTTGAAATGGAACTCACCTCAATATGCCCCAACCCCCACGAAGTAAAAGTTGGTGGGGACGAAACGCTCTCATTCCTTGAATTGACATTCACAAATTCGTCAACTACTTGGAAATTCAAGTTAGCCGAGCCCTGTGCTTGGACATGTGGTTCTACATTTTGATTTTCAGAATCTGCACGCCTAGAAGTCTGTACAGATTCCTGGCTAGTGCATTTGCAGTGTTCCCATAAACAAAATGCTAATATAATTAAACATATTAAAAATCCCATGAGTAGGAATACGAAAATTAAAATGATGTTTTTGTCCATGCTGAACCGGCTGGAGTGTTTGGAAAATTGACAAACTTATTGCAACTTGAAAACTTGACAAACAAGAGTCATTGATTTTGGGGACATTTATTCTGCTTTTAGATAGCAGCTTGTCCTTATCTAATCTAGTGAACTTGCAGTTACGGATGATAGTGATGTGATGATTAATACAATGAACAGTCTTCATACACTGTTGTACATTGTCAAAACTGACTCATTACGTTGAATTGTGTACTGAGTTAGATACGAATCGTTAAGAAGGTGCATGGTCAGGGTCCAGGGGTGTCAAAAATAAATAATATACAGTGGATTAATCTTAAAATTAAAATCTATATGCGGATATGAGTCATCTTGTCGCATACTGTCCACTTTGAAATGAATATACTGATTGGGAACTACAATGCAGGCCCGGATAGGAGCTGCGGCGAGTGAACCTTTTTAGGAAACTGACTCAACCGTTTGAATTCTTTCTGAAAACCGACCCAACCTTTTTTATATTTAAACTTGGGCTGTGCATTCTTTCTTGCACCGAAAGAAGTTGAAGAAAATTTTCTATTAAAGCTTATCCTTTCTTTATCTTTTGAGTTTGATGATCCTAAATATCATTGTATCAAAACCAGCAAAATTACTATTGGATAGCTCTTGACTTTTAGAGTTCTAAATTTTTTTAAACTTAAAGCTGGGCTAATGTAATGTTTTTAACCCACTAGTACAACACTGTTGAATATTTTTACAGTGAGATTTTTAAGAGATCGTTGAAATCTACAGTTTTCTAAAGAATGAAAATAAATGAACTGCATTAGGCTACAATTTATATTTGAGGATTTTATCTTCATATGTAAACACATGGAGTCGATACATGTTTAATAGTTGTTGAATATTTTAATATCATATTAATATGTACCGAGAAATTGGTTTTTCTAGAATAATTCGGTTCTACAAAAAAAAAATTGAAGCTGAATTTGAATATAAGTCTAGGGCTTGAGGTCCACACACTGACACTGAAAACACTGATTTTATTCATGACAAAAAAAACATTTAAAAACTGTCAAAAATCAAAGAAAAATAAACCTTTCTGTCTCTGTTTTGAAATCGAAAATAAAATACGGGATTTCCAATTCTCTAAAGACTTGCCCTGCATTCCATCCCGTTTAATCAATGCATTTCTCCCTTATCTGAAGATAACCCTCATTAGTAAGTCTGACGGGATAAATTACACGTGAGTCAAAAAATATATATAAAACACCAGTCTCACTGTAGATAAGCCTGAAACCAATCCACCAGAGTACAATAGCACAGCACAGATAACATACAGCAATCATAATCCAATTCTTTATAGGATTAACCGACTTGGGCGTTGATGATCCAATCTATCATGATAACATTGTAAATGATCTCTGCTAAACTAAACGCTCCTCTGTTGCTTCATACTGAACATTAGTCGCTTCTTCGACCCTGCGGTGAGATCTCCAGTGAAAGTTGGTACTCAATTTATCAAAAAGTTGCTAACCCAGACTAAAGATGAAAATATTTGGTGGCGTGGTCACCTTCGTGGGGATTGTGGTCCTGGTTGTAGCTTGTGTTCTTGGATTCAGGGTACTTCCGGACTACATTGACAACAAAATCGAGGAGGTAAAGTAATTAAGGTCTTTAATTGGGATTTAAAAATAATTAAAATATAATTATGTTTTTAAATTTTTACCTTTGGGATTAATACTGACTCAACTTTAGAAAGGCTGTAGTTTGTGAACGAGTTGAGTTTAATATTTTCAGAAGAACTGATTTTTTAAATCCTAAATTCCGTTTTGTAATTACAATGGCCTTACTAATCCTGAAGCTAACATTGAGTGATTAATGTGTATGATCCCAGTATGGATTATAATCCATGATTTAATATGATAACGCAGGAGGTGAGCTTGGTCCCCTATTCGGAAACGTGGAGCAAGTGGGCAGATATTGACCGACCGATTTACCTCAACGTTTATGTATTCAATGTCACAAATCCAGACGAATATGAAGCTGGCCGAGCGCCCAACTTGTCTGAAGTTGGTCCATATGCTTACAAGTGAGAGGACCAAATCTGTGATGATTAAAATTCCAATCCATCATCATATAGCTCACTAATCCGTCATTATCTTTATCTCATTTCGTTGTAGACAATTGCGAAGGAAACGAAACTTGACCCAGTTGAATGGAGAAAGGACCGTGTCCTATGCTCAGGAAATTTACTACACCTTTGACCAGAAGGCATCAGGGAATAACACGGAGGAGGATATAGTGAATATTATTAACGTCGCTTTTATCGTAAGAAAATACAATTTCAATCACAGATAAGTTTGGTAGTTTACGATGCCTAAGTCTACATGAAATGTATTCCAGTCGCTTATCAGTGGACTTAGCAATAGGCCACCTCCACTAGGAGGGCCGGTTTTGGCAGCAGGCTTCGCTAATGGTCCCTTTGCGAATGAGACGTTGATTCGAAGGAATGTGTCAGTTGGGGACTTGACCTTTAGGGGATTTGACACTTCTTTATTCACTGCATCATTAGGAGCTCTGCTACCTACGGAGTTCGATGGAGGTCGCTTTGGGATTTACAAAGGGGTGCATGGAATTATGGATCGTCAATAGTATTTTA
Organism: Agrenia bidenticulata; assembly: GCA_034694785.1. NCBI lineage: Eukaryota > Metazoa > Arthropoda > Collembola > Entomobryomorpha > Isotomidae > Agrenia > Agrenia bidenticulata. The sequence continues at coordinate 21,944 of JAQFYM010000470.1, forward strand.
AAGCGTTTTAATTATTATTCGAGAGATTAATTAGTTGTGGATTTTTTTTTAAAGAAAAATGGAAGTACGGATGGTGTGTACACAATACACACGGGGGTAGGGGACAGCAGCCAGTTTGGGAATGTTCTCCTCTGGAATGGGGACACGGATCTTAAATACTGGGAAAAGCTGTCACGTTGTTCCAAAGTCTCAGGGACGGATGGTAGTATATTCGCCCCATTTGTGGAAAAGAGTAGAATCCTTGAGATATTTAGCACAGACCTCTGCAGATCCCTTTCTTTGACATATGAAAAGGATGTGGAGGTTCATGGGGTCGAGGGTTATCGATTCACAGTGCCCAAGGAAGCCCTTGAGGATCCTAGGACAAATCCAAATAATAGATGCTACTGTAATGAAGAATTTGTCGATAATTGTACTAAGAGTGGAGCCTTTGATGCCTCCGGTTGCAGAAATGGTACATGTTATCACACTTATCTCAAATTGTTTTAAACGCTATTGAAATGAAAATGTTTTTCAGGTGCCCCTATCGTACTCTCAACACCTTGGTTTCTGGATGGAGACGCGAGTTATTCCAACAAATCTGGCCTCAAGGGAACGAAAGAAAAGCATGAGACTTTTATTGACATTGAGCCGGTAAGAGATCTTAATGAATTCTTTTGAACGCGTGTGCTTTCTACAATTTAGTGCTAAGGTCATCTCTGAAAATTTTAGAATAGTGGAGTTCTGCTAGGAGCTAGCAAGCGGATCCAAGTGAACATAAATCAGAAATCCATTACAGGAGTCAATGCAATGTTACTGCCCAGGGAAATGGTATTTCCCCTTCTGTGGATTGATGAGGTAGACTATTGAGAATACATTTAATTTGTAAAACGATACCAGATCCCAAAAGGGATTTATTTTCTTAACTATTTATAGAGTGCCGAGCTAACAGCGGAAAGTGCTGCAGAGTTGAAGGACAAACTCTTGTCTCCGAAGGAGAAAGTTGAGATTTGGAGATGGGTCGGTGTTGGTCTTGGGATTGTCCTGATTCTTGGCGGAGTTGCACTTTTTGTACTGAAAGGATAATTAACATTTATATTATATTTTTGAAAATCTGCTTTGACAATGATTTGTATGTATGTGTATTCAAGCTTATTGGACGGAAGAAAAAAGCCCCCAAAGCCAAACCTAAAGTTGCCTCTGCTGAAAAGGAGACCGTCTGATGTGGAATCCAAAGTGGAAGCTGCTGAGGGTAGGAAGAAAGGCATTCAAAAATTTTGAAGGGATCAAACTAAACATAAACATAACTAACATAAACATAAACAGAGTTTAGAGTTTTTCAAATGTTCCTTGTATCATTTAATGTATATTTAAAAATGTGAAACCGGACAGGATTTTGCATGAAATTTAAATCCAGTTACGGCCCTGCTTTCTCCGCTGAACTTTCACTGTAACCACATCCGCATTAGACTTGACAGATGTCGAACTGATTGGAAACAACAGAAAGAAAAGCTTTTAAAGTCTTTGGTTCGTCAGCTTAAAAATCAGGCTGATAGCCGAGTGAACAGATTGTAGCACCGGCCCGCCGAGTTAGTCCCAAATCTAGTGGAAGCTGGAACGGTATACACAGCCAATAAATAACGAGCTAATAGCCCATGTTTTAGGCCCAGATCTGTGGGCCTGTCGATCGAGTAGGAAGTCCGCTCCGCCGATCTATTTTGATAATAATTTTTTTAGACACTCCCCTGAGTAGGATTTCCTGGCAGTCTTCGTGGTAAACCTCGATGGATAATCCTGGAGAAATTTCCAGATACAACTGCCAAAGGTAGAGGAAGATGATCACCGATTTAATGCGCAGAGTGCTCATCCCAAGTGTCCCCTCTTATTACCCACATTTCCTCTACTACCCACAATGAGGTTAGGGGCTATCCATCAACTACCTTCGACCTACCTACGAGATTCGAAAAGCCTATGAAACCTTTGATTGTTATATCTCTTTTCTGCAGCCTCATTACGAGTAATTAGCTTCAAATATTCTCTTTACACTTTTTCTCACTCCAAAGATCTTCTAAACGTGCAGACTTGGAATCTAGTGTCGCTTATGAATAGCCCCTGTTCGATTCTAGAAATTCATTGATGGCCATTTGTTATTTTAATGTGTTCATCTAAGAAAATCGATCTTTCGTCAAACCCAAAGAAATTTAAAGATGAGCAAAATGGAGTTGTTTATTCTGAATTATTTATTAACTACCGTCGACCATGGACTCCCCCCTGGGGTCCTCTGATCTGAAAAGCATCATCGTCACGGAATGTGTGATTGGGCCTTTCCGTCTGTTGCTCAACTCACTTCCTGCCATCCCGGGACTTTCTCTCCTCATTCCTCCGCACACTTTCTTCATCTTCTTGTTTAGCTCATTAAAACTTGATCCCACACACATTTCAGAGAGACACTAAATTCTGCATGAATCTCGAGACCATATCTCATCCACTCTTAGCAGTTCAGCATTCACAACTCTCTCACCTCTCTACCTGTGCAGACATACACTACCACCGATCGTAACGATACATAACGACACATTCCTATTAGTGCATACTGTTAAGAGACATGGCGTCAGGTCAAGGGTCAGCGGTTCGAAACACGGCCTCTAGAAACACGGCCTCTAATCGAGATTTTGGTATTTCTCGAGCTTGGGAAGGACTCTGCACTGTATGCATTGGTGTTCCTTGTGGAATCAGTTCGGTTAATGCCTTGAGGCTTGCATCCAGCATCTCAGTGGTAAGTTGGGCCTGTATATTTTATTATATGTAACTACTTTGAGGGTTTAAAATTCAAAAATTTCAATTTTAGACCTGTGCAATCATGTCATTCAGCATGGGTGTTTGGCTCACTGTACTTGTCATCCTGAACGGATCTTTGCCCTATCATGATCAAATGTATTTTGAGAAAATACAAACCCTCCAATCTGGCACACATGACTACTTTGTTAATGAGGCGTCTTATGTCTTAACTCCAATTAAAAACCTCAACTTCTATTTACTGTCCATAAGCACGATTGCTATTCTCTCTGGTATGGGACGGTTCCTCGCATCCGTCTGTGTGTCCGTCACCTATTTACGAAAGGTAGTAGGTGGTTTTTTTTAAACAGCATATGGTGCAACTGGTATTGCAGAATAGTTTTTTTTTTAAATTTCAGAGAGTCCTCTCAGGATTAGTGTCATGGGCCTGGGTCATTCTGTCCATGTTTTCGGTGGTGACCTTGGGAATCGTGTCTGCAGATACTCTCTACACTTTGAGTGGGTTTATTATCTTAGCCCAGCTAATAAAAGAGAAAAGTTTGAATGAAACACTTTTTATAATTTTCAGTGCACAATGACTTGGTCCCACCATACGATCGCGACTTTTATTTCCTGAATGATACCTATGGGTTTTACATGTTTTGTCACTATATGATGAGGTTCGTCATCTTTGACTTTGTTGTCACTTGCTACCTCCAGTGGGTCATCCGGTGGTTTCACAGGTCTTCAACTGCTCGCCGAGCGGAGTTGGATGCTGGGAATCGAGTTGAGAATGCGAGTTAATTGGATTTAGACTAAACTTGTAAGCTTTGTTCCTGAAATCCTGGAGAAAGCAATGCCTGCGGCTGCGGGCAATATTTTATGATCGTGGAATCTATAAACAGTATGATGTTATAATGTATCATGTTAGTTCCTACTTAAGGACCAAAGCGGACAGAGTCGAACAGACAACTCATTTATGTACTAGCATTCTAGGTACTCAATTTTTTTTGTAAACATAACCATTTAAATTGTTTTTAGCCCTACGAATCCTAAGGTAGAGATAAAATAATTTGGATCATTTAATTATTGGTTTTATAATTTATTAAAGCTATTTATTGTTACGCATGAGATTTCGAGAGGGGAAAAAATTAGCGAGTAAATATTTGTGTGATTAAAAAATATACTGTTGAACCTTAAAAAGGTCAAATGTTACGTCAACATAAATCATCCGAGGTCAAAGGGTTACATCATCAGACTATGTACGTTGCTGTAAATTCCCCGATATTTTGGTAGTTGAATTGTATTAACTTTAAATTGCACGTAATTGTATTTGATTAATTAAATCTATTTTCTATTAATCTAATCTACTAATATATTTAAGAGTTTGATTTTAAATTATATTACTATGTCCTTTATTATTTCCCTTTAAAATTTACAGAGTTTAATAGAGAGATCATTTGTTGATTCTACAAGTGAAATTGTTATTGTTCCATGTTTAAAAAGGTTTACCAGCAGTTTGTACCAGACTGTTTCTGTAATCGTTTAGTTGTTTAGATGTATTCATAACAAATCAAAAATAACTCCAGCTACAAAGTTAATTTGGTAAGAGATTGAGTACGGATGTCATTGTTGGTTTATATAGGATTCCCGTATGAGGGGAAGAGGGGTTGGGATAAATATGTACCCGGTAAATATGTCCCCGGTAAATAAGTCGTCTGGACTATATCACACATTACCAATTATCATATGTTATAAACTGTATTTATCTATTTGTAATATTTAATTTACACCCACTTGTACCGCGGTGGGAAGAATTCTGCGATAATATATTTTCATGCACTTTCTAAATTCAAGAGACCAAATAAAATACTACCACTCTTTCCTACACATACCTTCTCAGTGACTTTATATACTAAGTTATGGAAATAGATTTACCCTGAAGTATTACAGTTCAGATTTTTCAGTTCCAGATTAAACTTGAGGTTACCAAAGCTCGTGTTTGTAGTTCATTCTTTTGATTTCGGGTCAAAAAAGCATTCTTGGACGTTAAAAATAAATATAACTCTTGTTCTTTTTGGGATGCGATGAAAATGTAGCTATTTAAATGAGATTGATATGGTGAAGTAGTCCCCTACGGTCCAAATAAACGACTTGGAGACTACAGTTGAGGACGGCTTAAAATTGAAGTCGAAGTCCATCTTTTTCAATGGACAGACATGAGCCATTATACTCGCTTCCAACCTCTCCTTGTCGACACAATATTTGCCTGTTCACAATGAAACAAACAAAATTTTGATCATAAAAGTCTGTATCATTGTCTTTGTTAAATAAATGACGTCTTACTTGGCGTAACTCCCTCGCAGAAACGACAAAAGAAAGAATATTAACGCCACACCAAACGCCGGAAAGAATAGTCGAAATATCCACTCGCCCCAGTCATCGGCATTCAGGATTTCGGAAACATCATCCCCCTCCGTGTCCGACGTGGTCGTCGTTGATATGGCATCTTTTGCCGAATCTTCCGGGCCCGAGTGACGGCCAGGTTCATTAGGGTCGACGTCAATATGAGGCTCAAGAGGATGATCCCTTGAAGTCAACTTCATTTCCTGGAGAATAGTATTGGCATTCGACTCAGAGCAATCGTATGAGCCACAAAACTGAAATTGCAGCGGTGGAACTTGGTTCCTGATCGAGTCACAGTCTGTTCGGGACTTGTCGATACGGTACTGCTGGACCAGAAGACTGCACCTGGAGTCTTCAGATAAGTATAAAAGTTGAGTGGGGGGATTGACAATAGAATTTTGGGTTAGTTTGAATTGGAACTTACTTTTCGAAGTTAGGAGGATAATCTGGACAAATTGGGGGTTGGAAGTGCAAGCAACATCAGACTCTGAATATCCGGAGTTTGTAAGGGAATCCACAAAGTTGGCCTGGAAAGGGCCTAAGGTGAAGTTATGCCATAGGTAGACATTCCATCGATAATCTTGATGCAAGTTGGCTACCCGCATTCCAATGTCTCTCTTGCAGACTGGGGGTCCAGCATTGCCATTCCGGTCTGGATCCATTAGGAACTGGAGATACATTGTTTTAAAAATATTTTATTATTTCTTAAATGTCGCACCAACGTAGTTTATGTACAGCTCTTGAATTCCAGATTTTGGAAATGGAATTCTGAACACCAAAAATACCCATCTACGATGATGACGGTTACTGATTAAGGTCTGCTCTCCAAACAATCAATCAATTAGTGCTTCTAACCATGTTCTAACCTTTACAACATGAGTGCATTTATTGGCTCCTGGGAAAGTCCATTGTTGATGGGAAACATGAACTCCTGCGACAACAGAGACGTCATTATCACCCTTAAAAAATTCACAGGAGGAAGGAACTTGGTTCAACTTCCTTGAATTTGTATTTCTCAGATTTATTGACAAGTCCATCTCAGGAACACCCCCGACCCCCGACACGAACATAGGATTTGGACAGAGTTGGCGGTATGAGAAAGAATCTGGTAATTAAAATTGGGGACACAAAAACGGTTTATTATTCATTATTTAAAATTAAATTCATTCCTATTAAAATTGTACGAAACGTGGCAGACATAAACGAGTTCACCAATTAATAGACTCGACTGCATATTATGATAAATGGATTTAACCGGTAAATTCGCTATTTTCGATTATCTCGTAAAATAGTGTAAATAGTTGACACCTCCTGAGGTATTGGCTCCATTAGCCCAACCATTAGATTTGCATATGTAAGGAACTAAGACTCACGTGAGCAGGTGGAGATTGCGAAAATGCTATAGACCTGCCCAAAAACCAATAAGGAGAGAAATGTGAAGAGATGCCCCTGTTGGTCCATATTCAATCGAATTCTCAGCTCTCACCAAAGATTTATTTATTTCCAACAGTTGGATTTGGATTCCAGATTTTGAACTACAGGTTGCCCTAATCTATTGTTATTTTGGATTTTGGCTTACTAGGATGACCTTTAATTCACTTCCCTTGACTCATGTGACCTGTTGTGAACTCTCTGTGTTAACATTGCCATGAGTAGCTATCAATCTGTACTAGATAAAAATTCTTTGACAAGGGCAACAGGTTGGTTTAGATTTGTGAGATTGTGTCTAGGCTATTTCCTACGTTTCCTTTCTAGCCGACTCAGACACAAACAATTTTTTTCATCTAACACCGAATTCGGGCGAGGCCTTCCGGTCTTTAACTTATAAGCATGGGGTTCTACCTCTACCATGGCTCTGTTCACATTTAGTAATATTATAAATTTAAATTTAAAAAAACAACTAGACGTAGTTAGGATGGAAGGATTAGTGGAAAAATTTTCTGATGAATTGTATTTGTAGACTTGACCATACATCTTTACATTGAAAGTCTATTTCAATCTGATACATACTTCGAATGTTTTTTAAGTGTATTTTAGATTCATCAGCGACGTTTATTGTTTTCAAGTTGCTGGTGGGACTGAATGATTTATTTCTGCGACTCCTCAAAGCTACTAAAATTCGAGTAACTGCCAATTTATAGTTAATGATGGAATAAGAGAAATCGATTTAAATCCCCTTAAAAGGAATGTTATATTTCACATAAAGCTTCGAGGCCGATAGTTCTCACAATACTAGCAATCTTAGAAATTAGAAATAAGTGGCTGGGCGTAGCTGTCCATTGGTTGTAGTTCTGATTCAGGGTACTCAAGGGTGTCGTAGTAAATGCTGCTGTTGCTCTCAAAACTCCGAATCTCCCTGGACATTGTTAACTTGTTATCACAAGCGGGGGGCTTCTTAGGGCAGTTTTTGAGAATCGGCTTGTTCGGATGCTTTGTGAGGTCGTAGACAAATCCCCGAGGCTTATTTGGATTAAGGTTGCATCTCGAGAACTTGACTCCAGGCTTATTGCAGGAGAGGATCCTCACATTGCTACAATTAGAAAAGGACAGTTAGTACCCGGCAAGAATTTTCAATTGCCAATAAAGCCGGTAATTAAATTCGAATATGTATTTCCAAATGAACTCCACTTACTGATAAGCGTCCATGACCTTCTCAGCCAAGCATATTTTGAGTCCAACGAGCAGAAGGATTGCAGCAAAGATGGCCACAATCGTTATTTCCAGCACGTGATCTCTCCAGCTCCAATTAATCGGTTTTCGGATCCGTCTGACCCATTCGGGACGGTCTGATTTCCGGACCTCTGACTGCTTGCTTTCTGCTTGTACAATTTCAGGTTCTGTGTGTAACTCGGCGGGTTCATTTATCGTCCCCGAGAGTTTAGCTAAAATGGACGAGGCTTGAGAACAATTGTATGAGAAACAATTGGGAGAGTTTAGTAAGACATTGGTGTTCCATTCAGCTTGAAAGCTACAGCTTTCTTGGTCTGATAATCGATATTGCTGAATTGCCAGGGCACATTGTGTTCCTAAAATTAAGCATTCAAACCTGAATATTTGGATGCACCTAAATGCTAAGTATAGTTTGAAAGGTAGTAGGAAGATTTTGAATGATTACCGGACGTTTGTTCAAAGGCAACTTGTATGAATTTCCCAATGGTGGGTGGACAGTTCTGGACATGTTGGGTAGATAGGTTAAGTGAGTTTCCGGATATCTGATAGTAAAACCGGGGATTAACATATGAAATTACTGTCTTTAAGCTTATGAGCAGTTTTTTCTGTACTTCAGATATATTGGCAAAATTATGCTAAAGACACGTTTCATTGATCATTGGGGATTTTGAAAAGAACAAGATTGTAGTAATAATAGTAAACAACGAATTGAGCACGAAAACGGTTTACAAACTTACAAACCTATGACTAACAAAAAATGTACAGGGACTTCATGTATTTCTAGTGTGAATTTTGTAAATCGCTTTGCTTGTAACTTACAAGCTGAAAGAATATAAAGCAGCTTCAAGTTGATTTTAAAAGTCAGTGAGGCATACAACAAACAACAAAGTTATCGATATGACCTTTAACTATTTCCACATACACGTGTTATTAGTAAAAGAACGTAAACATTATAAACACTTAAAAACTATGTTTAAATACTTACTAAATAATAATTCTGGCAGTCCTTGATTGGCTCCTCCAACCAAGGGAGTTCACTAGATCCGATTCCTAGAATGCGAGTTTTGGTCTTTGCATGGCATTTCTCTGAATTTGGCATACACTTAAAATTGAGGTCCGAATTCGAGTAATTACTCTCTAAATTTGCTACCCAAGTGGCTTTGGGGCAAAGTAATCTCAAATCCAACATGGCTAAAATGTATTGACGGTTATGATTATAATTGACATTAGAAGTAAACCCAACTAATATAATAACAAGGGAAATTAATAGACTAATGACTTACAATTACAAGTAGAATTTTTAAAAGGCGAAGCTTGAATTTCTCCAATCGTTTTTGAGGTAATGACGGACAGGAGAATAAGAGTTAAACTGCACAGAGAAAACATGACTTGGGACTCAAATTCATATAGAACTATTTTAAAGAACTTTCAAGTTCATTAAGGATGAAAAACTGAAAGTTTAATTAGCAAGTTGATAAATACTTAACAAAGGCTTTGTTCGAGACTCGAGTTGATCAAGAAATTGTGAATTGTATGCAGTACAAGGTTTCCAAACAGCATAACTGCCCGACTTGTCAACAACAGTAACAGTAGTGTGTGTCAGGACGGACTTTGAATGATTAGAGAGAATAGTGGATGTTTGCCAGTTCAAAGAGTTGTGTCGGAGTTACTTGTCCAACATCTACTTTTTCAGCAAAAAACAAACACGACGGTACTGGCTGAAAAATATAATACCCGGAAAACCCGGATGTCCCCCTGTAGCTACCAACTTGTGTTACAATATGATGTCCACTAAATAGACGACGGCTATTTATTTACTATATTTTTAAGAATATGCTGTTGGTCAAAAAGTATGAGAATTGTATTACTGTAATATTTGTATTTACAAGTGAATTTATAAAAAACTTCAGCGCGAGGTAGAGGAGGCCTTACACTGGAATCCAAATACACGCTAATAGCTGACTAGCATTTGGCACTTAATCTACTTTGTAGTAGGATTATAAAAATTGGAGTGTCAAGTACCCCAAGACAATTGGATTTTTTATATTTAAAATTAGAGGCAAAGGTCGATTCCTATAACTTCTTTAAAAATTGAGTCTAGAATCGTTCAAACGAAGTAGCTATGAGGGGATTAGATGTCAAAAATGTCACACAATTTGACTATGAGAATTTATGTTTCCTGACTTTGAGGTTCTAGTCTACGATCGGGGCTGTAGTTAAGAATAATAACTCTAATTAGGAATTTCGGAAGTCAGGGGCGGCCGACTAGTCTTAAAATTTGATGTCGTTCATTTAGCCAGCCCGAATTATAATACAAATACATATCCTACGTCTCATAATCTAGCACTAGGAGTGTCATAAAAGCTTTAAGCAAAGGGTTGTAATTTTATTTGGAGCTAGCACGTATGCACGGCATGTTGTTTCTTCGATACGTATTCCACGAGCCTTGGCTAGGGCTAATGTATGTGTGCATTGTACTTGCTGTATATATATATGTTATACCAGATGTGGATTTATTGACAGTCTCATTTCCTGAAATTCCTTAAGATTACTTAGTCTACCGGCGACCTTACTGACTAGGTTTCCTTGGTCGTAGTCGAGGGTGAGGGATTAGGGCTAATCAGAGAGTTGTGATTGTGACAGGCTGATTAGGGGTAGGTTGGTCAAGTAGGGGAAAGATGACTGATTGCCCAGACTAAATTACAATATAATATATCCCTCTGTAATTTCCCAGCAAACTCTGACCTTTGAAATTTCTCTTGCTTTTCTCTCATGCCTGGTTGTAATTGCTAGTTGACCGGTTGGGAGGAGGACGACTGCGGTGAAGGTCGACCAATGGTCCTTGGCTTAAATAATATTTCCTAGCAGTATTGGCTCTTAAATCTCCGGAAATGCCTGGCTCTCCTTCCTTGGCTGTGTCCGAATCTCGAATCCCATCTAAGCTCCGTATCGGAGAATCTTGTCAGGAACTGGGGGAAAGGAAAGCCCAGGGATTTGTTCTTCAGTAACAATTACAATATAAATTGCATTGACTATCGAGTTTCGAAAGATGATATGATATCACAGTGACATGGACATATCGGGGCTCCCACTTAATCTATATGAAGCTTTTAGTTTTGAGTCATATCTTAGGTCACTGCACCTAGCACTTTCCATTCTATGATAGCCTACTTTCAAAAGCATCCTCTCAAGGGATAATTTATATCCAAAGTGGATTGTTGTCAATTGTATAAATGTGTGTCATTGTTCGAGTTCAGTGACATTTGACCTCAATGAATGGAAAGGAGAGGGAATGACATTTCCTCTCTCAAGTGCCATCCTAAATTCCCTAAAGTGCTCATCCGTGTCCCGTATGAACTATTTTTTTTCATGCGAAAAATTATTCAGTCCCTTAGCACAGAGCTGGGATCGATTCCTCTGAAATGCTCATGACATGGTGTTGGCGTTGCTAAAAATACGTTTTTTCACCGTAGGTAAATGAGAGGTTGTTGCATTTAATTGACACTATTATCCTTCGTGTATAAGCTACATCTTGCTTCCTTATGACTTTATAGAAAAATAGAAATAGTTTTTTCTCCCGTATTGGCCAGTGTGACACAATACGTGACTTAGATTACGGGCTGCTTAATTCTCCGCCTTTCAGTAGTACGCATATGAGCCTTTTAAACTGAGTCCATGATTAATGAATACGGGTATTGCGGTTTAGAGGCTAGCGTCCTGAGAATGTCTCTGGGTCTTAAAACCCAACCATGACATAAAATAGCCGATAAACCCGAATGGCCTATGGGGTTAGCTAATCCGCAGAGTTATTTGTATTTTTATCGTTAAGTTGGATGGAATAGAGCTATATATGGTTGTAATCTACAAAGTACATGTTATGTATAATAGTTCCTGGTAACTTGTGTTTTTTTCGCATTAGCGTACATGTGTGTGTCGCAGTTCGAAGTGTTTGAGATTCTGTGCCTTATAATTTCTTGGACGCTTGGCTCAGTTTGGTAATTTTCATGTGGCAGCTATTGCGTCACGAATGTCAGAAATGCTTTCATTTAAATGATTTAATGATAGTAAAACTTTGAAATTTTAGAAACGTGTAAGGTCAAGCCTATTAATTAATCTCGTATAAAAACGCTTAAACGTAGTATTAATACAGATTCCCTAAATTTGGTAATTACACATTCAGAAGCCACGACATATACAGAAGTAGTTCATTACTTCAGTAATTACAGGGAGTTTTCAACTAGGAAAACGGTGGGACGAACCAAGCAAGAGTTTATTTATTGGCTATACGATGAGAGCTAAGTAATTATTATTCTAATGTAATACCCTTCGATACGAACACTAGAGCTTTTATAAGCCAGAGACAACCCACAATATTCAGTACTGAATAGTTTCGGTTCTTTTTATTTCTAGCTTCCTCTCTACTTCTTATTATGGAATCAAACGCAGAGCCATTCAATTCCTCCGCTTGATTGAAATCGTACGAAGTCCGTCAATATCCATAAATTTAAATGCAGGAATAAGAAATCTAATTGATCAGTAGCCTTTACATTCAAGTCTATTCAGTTCGGTCTATGAACTCCTCACCATGTCCTTGTAATAAATTGGATGTCTTCTATCGGGACTGTTTATAAACTATGTGAGTCGAGCTTACAGTTCTCGTATTACTTGTGTCATGAATCATGACACGAAGCTTGGATTTGATATGGGTTCTTCAATTATGGGGGAAATTTACCCGGTACAAATATTCCGGATATATATTCCCCGGTACGAATTTACTGAGTCCCGGAATGACCTAAGGGCTGTCTATAGATATGTTTATTCACGATATGAACACCGTACAAATCATAGAGGACAGTTCTATTCCTTATATGGCCTTTCCTACATGCTCTGAACTACAGGGGGGATGTAGTGACAAACAGCCAGGCCACTTGACCTCTTGGAGTTCCGAGCTATAAAATCAGCACCCAAAAGTTTAGGAAGAGATTCAGCCATTAGATTTATAGCGGATTTGACTGCACCGGCCTAGTTTGTGAATGGTCCATGGAACAAAATAATCAGAATTCCTCAATCTTGGCACAACTTCTATCGTAAGGAATAAAACTTTTTAGGGTTTCGTGAATTATTGGAGCCTGTGATATAGCAAGGGTTTCTTATCTAAATATTCATGTACGGAATAGAATATAAAATGAAGCGAGATATGTTCCGAGTAATACCCAATGAATTTTAGCCACAAATATGGAGATGAATAATATTTAGAATGTAAATCGCTAATAGCTTAAACTTTTTGTTCTTCAAAATGGGCTGATGCATCTTGTCCTTGGAGACAATGATGCTACGATGCCAAGGGCTTAGAAAGACGAGCGTTATCTGCAATAGCCAAGGCTGAGGGTCCAGACTTGTCATATTTCACGTCAAACTGCATTCGATTCAAAGATTGTAGATTGGCTCAAATACGCTGCAGTCACACAGTGGATTTGAGGACGAGGTCTACCAATTTTGATCATGAGATTTTGATTCAAAAATATGTACTTGATGGGTGCATTAGTCTGAAAATCAATTTTGAACTCGGTATAGCTTCCATAGAAAAAATCTCAAGATTTTGGGTAATTTTATTTGAGGTATATTTTGTAACATATTTTCTCTAAGGAATGAGTAACTATAAAAAGTAGAATGATAACAATCAAACTTAAAAATAACGATTTATTTAATTAGACTATAATCTAATTCACTTGTTAGTTTCATCAGGCTTAAAAAATTGATGATTCGTCTGCATTCATTTAGGAGAATAAGATTTTGAGTAGCAAAGGCATAAATATTAGTAGTCTCTCTAAAAGGCTTTAACAAATAAAACTAACACTGACTTAAAGTTGTACCACCTGTGCATTACAAATAGTAGCTGCGTATAATGAATAAGTGTAAAGTAGCTGCCAAAACATTACTCGTAAAATTTTATGCAGGATTGTATGTACGGTAGTACAAAAAGAACACAAATAACCCTCCAATCAACAAAATATTATAATTACATAGGTTTCAAGGCAGGAGTGGCCCAGGTCACCAGCTTTTTAAGTCATAACTATTTTCGAATTAAATTGCCAAGACAAATAAACATTAGAGGTCAGGTGATGGATGGAATGTAATTAATGAAGAGCAAGACTTATTCCCTAATTAATTTCTTGGTGCAAACCGGGTAGGTTTAGAAATGCAATCTCTTAGCTAAAGTCTTAAAGGTAATCAGTTATCTGTTATAAATATTAGTGTAGCAAATTAGCAATCATGAACAAGTTTCTAGGAAACTGTGGATTGGTCAAAGCTTACTAATGTTTTGGGGCCAAAAAGTCAATGTGGCCATAGGCTTGAAGGGAGGAGAGGACGATGTAAAGAATCCACAAACCGATGAGGAATATTCCCGAGGCGTATTTTGGAACTGTAGCACCTCCAAGTTCAGCTTTGCCGAAAACTCCCACATATCTTCGCACCAAGATGAGACCCAATGCAATAAATGCCGCAACTGAATACACTAAGACGCTGAATGGTAACGCTCCAGATTTAACTTCAAAAACACCTCCCTATTGATAATAAAAAAATTTGATTATGAAATTCCAGTACTTCAACTTGTCGATCCTGAGTTTAATAAGCTTACCCGAGCTTCGTGGTAAATCGCAGCAAATACCCAAGGCAGTCCAAGACCCAAGAAAACATTTACTGAGTTACTTCCTGTAACATTTCCAATCGCATTGTCCGCATATTTCTCTTGAGTAGCTGCGGTTTTACTCGCGAATAGATCGGGAAGGGAAGTACCAAGGGCGACAAATGTGATGGCTGTAACAGTATCTTTAAGTCCAATGAGACAGCCGAAGATAGCAGCCAAGTCTCCAACAATTGCAGTGAGAACTCCGATGAACAATAAGGAGAAAACGAAACAGAGCCATCCCCCCAGAATTGACGGAGGGGGGATCAATGCAAATATCACCTTCCATCCAAAAGTCATAAAATGCATGAAGTAGTCGAAGGATGTGGCGCTTTCAACGTCGCCTCCATTTACAGTCAAGGCGTATTCTAACTGCGTCTTCCATGTCTCGTGGTGAACTTCCATGGACTTAATGTTATTAGTCGTCATCCACATCATCCTTTGCATGACGGAATTGAAATCTAACAACATGATTTATTTATTTAAGTTATTTTGATAATGAAAAGGGAAAAGTGGTTTAAAATAACATACCGTCATCATTGGAAATTGTTATAGCCGTTTTTTTAGTTCTGCCCAACTGGGCTCCCCCGGTGGGGTTAAAAATCTCAATTTCAAAGCATTCATCCTTCTCAGGCTGCAGATCGTCCACAATGGGAATCTCAATGGTGTGAAGCATCTATTTTACGTCAAATTAAAACAGTTAAATATTTAATACCTATAAATGATTAAGTTGACCTGTTAATATTTCTGCGGCTCTTACCTCGCCGTGCTTGAAAACTATCGTCCCTTCACCCCCTTTGTAATCATGAGGAGACTTGGCGGAACCGTCGATTGTCTTCCAATCAACAGTAACCTCTCCATCTCCACCGCCTGTGCGTTCAACTTCAATATTTGCAACATTACAACTCTCCTTGACAAGGATACCTCGCTTTTGGAATGAAATTGAACCAGGGTCTATAGAAAGGTTTCCAAAAAAATCGATTTAAGCCTTCAAGATCATAAGTATCCAAGTTAATTTTTACTATCTCGAGTACACGAAGACGGACTTACTGTCGTCATTAAGAATAATAATTTCCATAATGGGCAATCTTCCAAGAACAACATCCCTTCGATCGAATCCATCTTCTACGATAGATAATCTCAAAAAGAACTCCTCATCTGGCTCCCATTGGTTGTCGTCGATTATGCTAACAGCGACATCCCTTTCCTTTGCGTAAGGCCCGAAGACAATTTGTTCATTAACGTGGACATAGTCTGATCCAGCTTTGGCTGTTCCGTCAAAGGATTCGACTCGAATCCTCACCGTGTTGTCCATCCTACCATGTCGAACTATAGTCACGTTGAATTTCCCAATGTTCTCCGGTACGGCGAATGATGTCGTGCTGAACTCTACAATGGACTTGTCATGAGAATGATCCGTAACAATTGCGGGGACTTGGCCGAGGTCGGGAACATCGGGATGGGCATTTACCGTGTCGTAAACCTATCGAAATATTTTTTTTTTAAATACTTGATTAGTACTATTGAATTTTAAAACAAAAACGAAACAAACCTCCTTTAATTTTTCGCTCAATACAGGGTGAATTTTTTTGCTTCCTGCTAAGCCTCTTACAGCTCCAATCCTGTACCAAAGCCGTGAGTGGGGTTGGCTGTCAATCAGTCTGGAATAGGTTAGAAAGATAAATTAGCATATATTACAATTAAAACTAAGCCGATGGACCGGTTATTTTCTTAAATACTCAAGGCTTCTTACTTCGTTGCTGCCAAAATCGCAGCGTCGCTATCACTGAGATCTGGAAACTTCCTGAGCTCCTTGTAAAACTCGACCAGAGCTTCCTTATTGACCTCACCGCCTTCCGTAAAGAGATTCTTCTTGTGTTTCTCCAGCATCGTTTCGGCTAGATTCAGAAGCAAGTGTTAATTAATTACTTGTCAAAAGTTTGGGAATCGTGCAGTGTTACGAATCTGCATTGAACAACCAGTATTTAAACATCGCTTGAAAGTGCTAAATCACAGCGTTTAGCAAACATTGACAAACATGCATGCTCAAGACGTCATAAACAATAGACAACACACAATTTTCGGACATAATTATGACAAATAAAAGTTGAGTTATTAGTAACACAGAGTTTTGAGTGTAGACAAGGTGATTATCATAATGATAAATGTGTGGAGAGTACAGTAAAGCCTATTTTTGCGGACACTTCTGAATTCTGAGCTCCATAGATTTTGTCGGTTTTACAACAAGCTTTCACCTCCAGATCCCAACTGACAAAAGTGCCCGTGAAACAAAGGTTTACTGTACTAATTAGAGATTTTGCAGGTGAGGAAGTGAGGACATCGAACACAGGATTAACTAAGAGAGTTGAAAATAAGTTACATGATTTCCCATTAGCAATCACATTCGGCTCATCCGCACTTCTGCTCACGAATACTTTATTGCCGTCTTTGATAGAGTAATCCAATTTCCAATCATCAGAAAATCAAGCCGATTCCAGTAAAATGGGAGGCAAACAATTTGTACAGACAGAGAAAGAAAATAAATTGAAACATGATTTCCCCTATGATTATAACACTAGCAGCGGGGTTACAAAACTTGACAGTGAGATTATGGATTATCGTTGGAATAAAGATTTTCGGGGTTAACAACAGATTTTGAAGACCGGAGACAGTAAGCTTACAGCGTTGGCATCATTGCATCTCCTTTGAGGCTTCCAGCATGAGTCATTAATGAAAAACAAGTTAATTCACTTACACTCACCGCCCGGACTACCGTTTGCCACGCCGAGTTCAATCTGCTGATCCGTGGGCACTGGAACACGCTTCCCACACTTCCAGTCCCTATCAGCCCACCAGGCTATTACTACCAATGCTGGGAAAAACAGTAATGTCAGTATAGCCTCCCAGGATTCCACCACTTCCGGGGAAATAAACTCCAGGATGATCAACAGCCAAATGTAGGCAAACATACTGAAGGCACTTGTCACCAGGAACACCTGAGTTGAACAATTACAATTTTAAAATTTCGTCAGTTAGATAAAATTTAAGCTAATTCCCCTTACCTTGATCAATCGAATGTTTCGAACTTCTCCATTGGGAATGGCCATAATACAGACAGCAGTGATTGCCAATAGATTGAATGCAGCCGACCCAACTATATAATACAACCATGTTCAGCAATTATAGTCTACAAAATATGTACGAAGACCGCGACTTGTGGTCGGGATCGAATTTTTTTCCGCAAAGGTTGCTGTCAATTTTTCAATCCATTGAAAATGATGATCCATACCTATTGTTCCTGGTCCGAGATCACCAGCTTGGAAGTTATTGCCCACAATTTCAATGCAGGACAAAAGTATTTCAGGAGCAGACGAGCCAAGAGCCATAAGAGTTAGATTGGCTACTGTATCATTCCAAATTCGAACTTCGATCACTTCCGGCTCTGAATCTTTCCCAGTTGATAAGTAAAGCTGTAGATAAAACATTTTAAATGGGAACTCAAATTAGTTTCTAAATTGGAATCAAACGTAGATATTTTTTAACTCACCTTTTTAGTTTTGCTCGTAATCTTTTCGATAGCCCCCATAAAGACGTCAGCTACAATCGCCACTCCCATGAAACAATACATCAACCCGGCAAAGTAGAGGATTGCCCGCGAGGTCGTGTCCCATGAACTTTCATATGGAAATATAGGGAGGAGAAGACCCGGTTTGCAGACATCATTTAAGTAGATCGAAATTGTCCTATTGTCCTCCATTTTGAAATCTCTTGTGTTATTCAAGTATTCAGCTATTCAGGATTGATTAAGTCATGAGCGATTTCTGGACTCGGCGAGTTGTTGTTCCCACCAACTGGAATGAAAAATTAATTTAATTAAACCCCTTGTCAGTTCTGGAGAGTTTTATTCTGAGAGTCGACAGGACACCCTAAATTGCAGAACAGACTGGCTGAAGTGTATGCGTTCTGTCTGTACAATTAGCTTTAAATATTGAGTGCCTAAACTGATTGTGACTCACATATCTAATCCACCTCGTGTATTGACCGCATACAATAATATTAGTTTGATTTACATAGTATTTTTAAACGTTAATTTACAAAAATAGGAAAAGAGACAGAATTAGTCATTTAAAGTTTCAGACATCACGCATTAGGCAGGGGAACCCCTGCCTTGTTGGTCAGAGAATTTTTATTTTAAAACAAGTGTGGCGGAAGTGGTCAAAGGTAGTAACCTCGACAGCTTGACCATTTTATAAAATCATCTGGAATTTCCCTGCAATAAAAATATAAAGTTAGTATCTGAATCATGCTACTAAATCCCCATCATAATATTCTTCTGGCTTTGGCTTGATCCTTTAATTCCAAAAGCCCATGCTCATCATGTTGATATATTTATGAAAACTCCATCCCATGATCTTATTTTAGTGTTACACTAGTAAATTTCATTAGTACCCCCGTCCCCCTCAAAGCAAGTATTCAAAGACCACATAGATTGAGAAAAACTGCACGATAACCCACCGGATGACATAGACTGGCATTCACGTAACGATAATTAGTAGGAAGGAAGGGAGGGTCCGGCTATTATGAGTCGGCAGATTCCATATCCTTTAAGCATTTGCATCGGTCATGCAACAAAAATGAGCTAATTTCCACCTTTCTCTGAATTTCATACACTCAGCAAAATTATTTAATCTCAATAACATTAACAACAATACAATATCAATAGAGTCGAGTGTTATCGGGACTTGCTGGAGTATGTGTTGTTTAATGTCTACGAATGTCGGCTTTTTTATGATGTGAGAAATGGAATGATCAAGTCGACCTTGGTGATTAATGGAAACTGGCTGGGAATGATGGAAGATGAGCCCACTCACTGAACAAGTCTTGATTACACTAAATGCATTCCACCAGCATTACTAAATATATATTTATTTCCAGGCTTGTCATGTCATTCTCCAGTCTGTTACATTAATCAACAACATGCGGGATGGATATGAAGGGGAGGGGGTATGAGAAATGATTGAAAAAGCCGTATGACCTCACTCATATTTCCGTGGTTCAAATGCAAGCGATTAATGCAAGTTTAGGTTGGGAATTAACTATTATTGGACATATTGACAAGTTTTTTTTAAGCTTTGGTAGAAGAGAGCTTACTTAGAAATCCTATTTCTTAACTATCGAATGTTCATTATCTTAACTGGAATATGATACGGTTCATTTCTTAGGTGCAATGGGAGGGGGGGCATGTTGTTGAATATCACAGAACTTTTAATTTAATGATAGCTTTGTAACATCTTTCTAGTACTTGAGAATTGTCAATTGATTGATTTATATTAAGCTCTGTATGCAAATTACTCACAGATCTGAAGAGATCTTGAGTTGACACCGTATGATGTTGACACATCCGTAGTTTGGTTCAACTCTCGAGGTATCCTGCCACAGTGTAAACTATTTACACAACTCAGAATCTTTAACATGTGCTTGAGTTGAAGTACCATTTAAATAACAATAGATGTTTTAATGATTAGTAATGATGACAAAGGTAATATGTGCTACTACTGCAACTGTTCCTATTCCTAAGCTCTTTTGATGTCGCTGACCTACTAATCAATGTTTCCCTTTCCTTTGGATATAGCTTAGCTAAACCCCTTTGCTATAATCCGGATCAGATAGCTCAAGGATAATTGACAACACTCATACTTTTATAGGAGTAAAAAGATTACAAATTGTTTACAAACCCTGGAGAAAATCAAAGCATGAAAAACTTTCAGGAACCATGCATAAGTTCCCACACGAAGGGATATTTAGAATTAACTCGGAACTAAATGAATTGGCCACACTTTAGAACTTTTTCCCATGAAAGAGACAAAATACCTTGAGGCTCTGTAACTTTCTAGTTTGTTACAGTAAAAGCTTAAAAAAAATTAGAGTAAATTCTCCATTACCAATGCCTACAGCATCAGATATAATATTACACTTACGCCCCTCTAGTAATTAATAATTAATCTTGGGACCAAAATAGCTTGTGTGCAACCAAGTCTTCTACCAACCGACGGATTCAAAGTCGATAGTCCAAGCCATTGACACGTGGAACTGTGACATGGACACATGGAACAGTGTCTACGAACATTGCATGCCAATATTTCCACTCACTCTTTGTGACTGAAATTCAGAGTGATCGATGGACATTCTGGATTGTCTATATTATACGCTATCAATCACCCGGGTAAATTCCTTTAGGATATAGGAATAGACCTCCATAGATAAAACGATACACGAAATAACTAAAAACACTCGAGTTATAAAGGGCATTGCGTGTCAAGGCAAAGCTGGGGCTTAGGCGTAAAGTACGAAAAATCTGATAAACTGACTATCCGTTTATAACTCGATATCTTTAGGCTTTGATTTACTTGGGTAAATCCAAGCCCATGATTCATCATAAAATTATGTAATACACAATTCCTAGGCATTTCAATCACACTAAATTTAACTTACGACATGTGACGATGTCAGTAAGCTTTACTAATCCTTAAAAAAGATAATTGAGTTTGCAATATTGACTAATATTAAAATCTTATAATACTAACAACGTAGTTTTAGGTTTATATCACAAAATTCACAAGCATTTTCAAAACTGAGAGCCGGCCGTTGGACCCCAAGATTTTTTTTCAGATAAATAATATTCATTTTGTAAAATCGTCATGAAACATGCTACCCACTAATTGCAAGTAAGATAGAAACTTGTAAGGGATTAGAATACAAGGATCGGCTCTCATATCACGTGGATGTGATCATATAGAACAATAAAAACATCCTTCACCTTGATATTCCAAAGGAAGAGGTAGTTTAGCCTCAAGGCAAGTCCTCGCAAGTCTAAAAGCACGATCTGACATCATCTCCAATTTAAATTCCTAAAACTATTTGTTTTTAACGTACACTCTTGGAACTATGTAGTCAAGTCAAACCTCATACTTTTTTCTGACATGCCTTACCTTAGACCTGAGTCGTGAGTATGAAAATGAAAAAATATTATCTAGTCAGCCTTCCCTTCCAAGTTCAGAGAAAACGATAGTTCTTGAAGTTTAAATAAACTAATATACTGTAGTCGAAACAATATACCCACGATGAATCCATCAAGAGAATTACGAAGAACAAACAGAGACTAAAAATGTACACAACACTCTATCTACCATTTCACCTGATGACGTTATCAAACATGAAATGATTGTATTTTTTTAATCAAAATTTGGAGACAATATATTCCCCATTAAATACTCATTCCGTACAAATCGATATCTAATGGGAAACATTCATTCAAAATTATTTACTCGACCAGTGGCAGTTTAGTTGGAAATTTAGAGTGTCTCTTGTCCATTACCAACTATGGTATGGTCAACCTTAAGCATATTTATAACCTCTTGTGATAATAATCCATTTCAAAGGTTTATTGATATAAGAATTGATCAAGCTCACAGTAAACTTACATTCGTCAAAATGTCCTAAAAGGGCGATCAACTAACTTCTTGGAATATTACTTGAAGAGGACTGCTACGAAGGGTTTCCATGTCAAAGAGCTCAAAGGCTATTGAGATAATTCAGGATCACAGATACTTCTAGGCTAAGTAGTTTACGAATGGGCAGCCATAAAAGTGATGTGTGGTGTTTGGATGAAATTCTCTGAATATTTAATCATGGAAAATATATTAGCTTTAGCTGAAAGGGTGTGCGAATCCTTGTATTCAAGCAGACACAACTCCTTTAATAAATAAATGATTGAATTTTCATGCCGAATTAATATCCTTCCACAGCTTGAAACATATGAAACACAGAACAAATGCTTCAAAGCCATCAGGATGTGTGTCGAGTGGACTTTGCATATTTTTGTTATGGGATGATAGGCATGGAATTTGCCGGCATGTTGCGGATTTTATGAATAAGCATCAAATCTAGGTTGTGTCCATAAATGTGCTTTTAAAAACATTTGGATATCAGTTTGACTAATTGACAATGTGTTTTGAATGAGGGCCCCTCATTATGATTGCTGGAGGAGATAGGATGTATACTTTTTTTTCATGAATATTCAGAAATCAATTCACAGCTTTGGCCAGGGTGACAATGTTGCTAAAGTATATTCACAATCGATGAATGGAAAATATTTATGCAATTTGCAGTTGGGGCCATTAAATATTATTCGGCAGAGTGGATAGCTCTCAGGGTAATTCTTAAGAGAGGGATTCATCCATGAGACGAATTGATTGAGAGTTTGGATAAAACATCAATAAATATTAAGTGAAATGGACAAAATCAATTATTATAAATTTGTTTCCAAGAACGAAAAACAAACTTTTACTGAAACTTTTAGCAGTTCATGTCAGTGGTACAAATATGCATCATCCCCTGAGGTCAAATTACATTAATATTTTATTAGATTTATGTCGGTATAATTGCCATACATTTTATTTTATTGATTTCAATCGGCCGTTCTACGAATTCCTTAATACATATATTCAGTCACAATTACCGTCCTATTGGATCTTTAATTCAGGCTGGAAATACTAAAGCTTTGTAATATTGTACCTTCATAAACCTAATGAAATCCAAAGCTAATCAGTAGAAATAGATATGGGACTGTTAAAACTAAAACATTTCCCCTAACACAGGTTTACAATAAAGCAGAAGGTGGAAGTATTGACCTCAAACAACAATGGGATATACTCCTTCCTAATCAGTCTCAGGTAATTGCGATTAAATCCTACACCCCTAGCTCTACGAGGGGATTCATTAGTGCGTATTTTGAATAACTATTGTTAGATAAACACACATATATAAATAATAATAAAGTTCTATCTACATAAGTATGTACTGTACGAATTTCCCAATTTGAACAAGAAATGTGGCAAGCTATACACACAAAATTAAATGACAAACACTATTTGAAAATTTTTAAGCTACAAACGCTTAAAATAAAACACTGCCTTCGATTTGAGTTGTACGAACTGTTTTCAATGTCCCTATCATTAGTCACGCCTAATTCACACTAAGATTTACCCGTAACGAATTTCGTCCAATCTTAGTTAATCCTAGAAGATTTGAAGAATCTAAGTTATCCATGTTAAAAATGTTGAGATAAAACCCACGGGATATCAATAAGACCCGTGTCTACAGGTCGTTCCAATCAGAAAACAAAATCCCTCGGTATTTCTCGGGTATAATATAATGATATAGGATCGAAAGCCGGAGCGGATGTGGACATACGGGCAGAATATATTTCAGTAACTCTATATAGTCCTACCCAGTCCAAGTGTTGAACGGATTTTGCGGCATTCCTAACCGGAAAGCTCAGCTATAGTGGCTCTTATTATGCCAAGTAAAAAGTTAAGAGGTCATATGGTTCTATTTAGGTCCTACACACGTAAGTAGGTGAACTACAAGCATATGTTGACAACTATGACTTTTCTTACACAGAATGAGGAATATCTTTAAGCCTATTCCCAAAATGTCAAAACTAGAGTTGCCCTCGTTCTCAACACTATGAAATCTTATTCAAGCTTTTTAAGAGACTATTAGCAATTTTATTTATTCACTGATACTCACCACAATCGTTTCAGATCCGAATCCAAAATCCCAACTATGATTTCCGAATAATCTCTGCAGTCTTTACTTTGTACTTGTTATCTTCGACTATATTCTACTACTAAACCGAACTGGCTATTCCCCTCACTAACACAGCTCTGCAATACTCACAAGACACAAGAACATGGGAAGTGGGGATGTTTCCAAGTGTCAAAATGTTTGTAAAATCCCTCTTCTTTGAATAAAAAGCAGAGAGATTTGATTTGAGGGTGAATAACTATATGAACTATCCCTCGGTCCAATTTATCCTCACTTTTTGAGGAAACTATTAAACTAAATATAAAATATAACCCACTTTTACCTCAAAACTTTCATCTCCCCTATGCAGACACAGTTTGGGAAATAATCGCGAGATTGTCACACTCCAACAAACTAAACTAAGATGAGAAGAATGCTCACAGCAACTTACTTAAAAAGTGAGGCACAGTCTATACTACAAGAGCCTAGAAGTTTATATCAGACGAGGTTGCTGTGGTTCTTGGCTTGTCCCTGTAGTAATTGCCTCTACCATTTTCTGAGACAGGTAAGGAGGTAGGAAGACTCGACTGGTTAGTATTAGTATTATTATTATAGCTTCAAAATAAGTTATCCTTGCTGCTGGCGGTGGTGGTATGGAGTGTAGAGGATGCTAATGAACAGGTGGGTGAAGAAGGCTTTTTCTTGGCCCTTTCGGCTATTTTTTATCATTGAACAAGGAGAGTTTAGGATAGCCGATGTGGATTCCATGCGTCCTCAAGCCCGACTGAATTATACTCGACACACTGCTTTTTTAATTGTACTGAATGTGCTTTTTATTATGGTAGCATTCCATAAATATATTATTATAAGCTCTTGGCTACCAGCTATGAATAAGCTCTTTATATAGAGCCTTGCAAGCATTTCTAAATACGTGGGGACAATAACAATGACAAAGAATCACTCGATAATGTCATCAATTATTCTGGCTTGCAAGACAAGTTGAATGTACGAGATTTTTTAACTTGCGATTGGACCAGAGCTGCTTGACCGTGTTAAATATTTTGGAAATATTTAGTAGGGGACATTTTTGATGGGGTTGCTGAACTGGATGTGTTTTACTTAAGGGGATTTTTCGGTTGATTTAAAATAATTAATGAGGGTGTCGTTGTCGAAAGGTCGCATTTATTTTAATCCAAATTCTAAATCACAGATATAAACCACCAAGTTAAGCTCGGTAATTGATTTTGTATGATAAATAAAAGAGCTTTCTCTAGCTTGTAAATGCATATTTACAGGCTGAATCCTTTCTTTGAATGAATCAACACAAAGACTGATAAGTTTCTAGTTTTATTAGCAATAATAGCCGGGGTGGCCGGTATGTTTATCAACCCCTTTGGCCTAAAGAGTTAAAGATTACGGAAGCGTGTGCATTTAGAAAAAAAACCGAGAGTCTTGCCGGAGTGGAATTGAAAACAAATACGTGGAAAGACAATGCATGCTTGTGACAGTTATTTCGAAGACGCATTTATAATCTAATCCAATTAAATTATGCCCTATGACTATCCATATTTCCCCCTTACTTTATGCGAATACAAAAATAAGCAATTAGATTAATATTCAAGACAGTTCGAGACTGGATTTTGCCTTTTTGAAGGTTCTTGTTGATGTTGATTTCCGTCGTACAAAAATTATGCAATGAAATGCTGAAAAACCTGTTGCATTATTTGGGTTTTACAAATAATAACTAAAATTATATCAGATGTCGCAGCTGCCATATCGAATAATTATGCCAATTCCTGGAAAATAGATCTCATTCAGAAATGATTTAATTAGTTACATTTGAAGATTTTGAACAAAATGGAGAAGTTTTTTTACAATCCAATGGTCAGTAGCGAAATATGTTAATCAAAAAAATTATGTCGATGGGGGCAAGTACTAGTTGTAAGTGTGCTTGACTTCATTCGATTTCAGATGCACGAGTTACTATGCTAAGCTGTCGTATTATTTATGGGTTCAAAGCCTGTTCATCCGTTTCAAAGCTTATAAATGTACTGAATTTCAAAGAGCTCTATCAGAAATGGATTGGGATATTATGGTACTCACTGTTCATTTTAATAGCTAACTGCATTCGTGATTGTAAAAAATTGAATACAGCATGATGCAAATTTCGAACAAGGTATTATACAGATAGTCCTTTTAGATGTGTTAAAAATTTCAGTATGCATGCAAGTAGTAGCCATGAATGATTGGGGAAGCTTGGGTACAACGAGATTTGATTTGACTGTGCAAGCTTCGGAAGTTTTGAATGACAGATATTCTATGAGAGTTTTACTAGCCTTAAAATATTTTCATACGATTGGCTTACACAATGATCTGCAAAATTTATTAAAACTTTTATTTACTCATGATTTATGGTCAGCAAGGCAATAAACGGCCCAATTTACTTTCCTGAGTAGTGAGTTTAAGCGAATGATCACCTTTACAATCATGAGAAATCCAATAGGCCGGATGGATCACTGTTTTTATTAGTTATTTCAAGATTAATTCTTTTCAACTCAGGACAAGAATAAACCCCCGTCTAGAAGAATGTCAGAACCAGTGACCATTGAGGACCCACTACTGGAGAGGAATAGAACGGCATCTGCCACCTCTGTCATCTCCACCATTCGCTTGATAACCTTCCTGTCATTGAGTTTGAGTACGTTTTCATGAATTTGGCATTTCTTCCCTGTAAACATCCCAGAGTTTGTCGTGTTGACCATGGCCGGTCGGACACAGTTTACTCGGATGTTATGGACCCCTAATTCAAGAGCCATGACCTTCGTCAGCATTGTTACTGCCGCCTTTGTACAGCTATACATCCCAAGTCCTTCCACTGCTATCGTATCAGACTAAAATATTTAAAGTTATTATCAAACTAAAATATATCAATGAATTAGATTTAAGAGAAACTGAGGACGTCGGCTGTGTTTTACTAGTGCTGTTTTAGCCATATTTATAAAATAAAATAAAATTTATAAAATGGTCATAAAACACACAATGGAAGAAATGTTGACTACGGTAGCGTTTTCTAATTTGTTTTCAATCATTCCTTGAGCCACTACTTGGCTGATATTAACCATTGTTTTGAAATAGAGACCAAAAAATCTGAAATTAAAAGAATACCTTCGTCAATTACATTACAATTGTAATGGCCAACCCGTTAATTTTAACTTTAATTTGTGCATTTCAACTACATACTCGTCTATAGAATTTGGCTTGATGTCCATAAAGAATTCGACAGGTCCGGAGGAGCCAGTATTATTTACCAGATGATGTATGGGTCCAAGCGCTTGTATGATTTTGCGAGTCTTGTTCCAAGACGTTACGTCTGCTATTACTGCTGTCACCATCGGATGGGTCTTTTTAACCTCTTCTAAATCCGACGCATTTTCATCCAATGCAAAAACGGTGGCTTCGGACTCTGCGAATTTCTTCACGATTGCTAAGCCAAGGCCTATGGACAAAGGTTCAGAAATATAGAACGTAGTTATTTATTAAATAGTCATCGTCAAGTATGTCATCATGAGTTCCCAAATTCCTTTTAGTCTAAAGATCAATTAAGAATATATGGCGAATATTGTAAACAAAGAATAATTTGTCATGGATGTGTAGGTATGGATTTTTATCTGACTAGTTTTTATCATGAAGTAGTATACATATTATAGTAGTATTTTTATCATGAATGAAATACTTAAACTTATACGTCTAAATTCAAATGGTATCGAACGGTAAATAATTCTAACTGTTTTAAAGATAGATGCCTCGGTCTTTTAAGGATATCAATTAAAATTTAATTAATAATTAGCAAAACTACAGTAGTTTAGGGATCAAAGACAATTGAAAATCTGCTGTTCTTTAGTTTACACTAGTGAGTAATGATTTAATTCAGATGGTACAAAAGTGAAACAGAATAAATTCAAATTCTGTTTCTCAACTCCACAATTTCGTTTTTGAAATTTACAAATCGGATATACACATGAGCTTTTTTGATTCCGTGGGTTTTACAACTAGAGAATACCATTTAAATTATACCTTTAGCACCCCCAGTGACAAGAACTCTCCTTCCTTTAAATGAAACTTTAATCGACATGTATAATTCCCCTTGTTTGAACACAAATCCCAATTAAGTCATAAACATTCCCCTGGTGTAAAGCTTGAGTGGGTGCAACCAAGAAGTGCAAAAGAAATCTACCAATCTACGATATCATGATGACCACTTAATTAGCAAGTAAAGGCTAAATATTGTTCAAATCGATCGCATATAGCATTTAGGAAATCAAAACGGTAAATGTAAATATTGGTATCCCTTTTAAACAGACTGGGCCTTCGGTTCAATGAGACACGGATGAATTGAGTACGGTTGTGCGAAAAAAAATCGATAACTTTTCGGGAAAGGAAATATAGGCTGGATATGATTCCCTGATACATTTTGGAACTATGTAAAGCTGACGGTGTGTATTGTCCTTGCGGATGACCATAATGCAAGATTAAGCAGTTCTACTCCCCGCAAAAAGCTTGGATTAGTAAAAGCTATTGATCCATCCCATTCCGTCCGAATCGGGTTCTTCCAGCAGTTCATCCGCATTAAATTTCTTTTAAATTTTATCCGCAAGGTCAGCTGGGGTCAATTTAGGAGGTTCGAGTAGGAAATGGTCCTTCATCTTATTTTCAAAGGCTTGAGTCCTACAAACTTGATAATCAGGAGGGCTAATTTGCCAAACAGGAATGCTAATACTGTGTCAAGCTATCAGAGGTCGTTTTTTCAAAAGTTTACATTCATTATTTTACTCATCTTGGCCAAATCTTCGGCTCTCTTTCTACCGTTGGCCTCATGTAAGTTCAAAGTTTATTTGATTTTCCTTTGTGACGCACGCAAGTTTCGAAATGAAAGAAAGTGGACAGGGTGGGGTTTGAAGAGACTGGAATTTTATAAACAAAGCTTCCTGGGTCAACTAAGGGTCAAGTCTTTACTGCTTAGATTTCGAAACTTCTCGCACACAGGTTTTGAAAACTAAATAATTAATATTTGAATCTAATATAATTGCAGCGGAACTAAGAAGTGAGCATTTGTGTCCGAATCCGATTGATTTCGAGGGAACTCACGTGTTCCCCTTTTTCCCTATTCCGAATCGGATATTCGTATTGGAATTAGTGACGCCTGAGAATGTCAGTTATTGGCCTGAGGATGCAAACTTACCGAAAGTGGAGACTCCCGTTCCTTGTCGATTTCGGTTTCAAAAACTGAGGGACGTCAATAATGTGGTTTTGGTTACTCTACAGCAACGAAGAAGTGTTCTGACATTTGAAAGAAAATGCAGAGGCATGCTTGAGGTAAGCATATTAATTTTCAAGCTACATAAATTATGAATTTTCGTATTGTGTTTAAAGCCTATCGGATCAATCGATCAGTTAACATTTGTTCTTCAAAATTACTTAAGAAAACATTTCCTTCATAGTTTCCAGATATTCGAGGCCAGGGGTCAGGGTTGACCTGTGAAACTGAAGAGGTCAATCATGAGGAGGACAAGACGATTGTAGCAGCAGATGGAAAATACGAAATCCGGATAACTCAAAAAAAGATTGTGAAGTTAATGACAAGAAGAGTCCAATTCGAACTCCCATTCGAAGGCCCGTCAGGGTATTATCCTTACCTAACTGCTCTTTTCAGAATCACATCAGGTATCCTTAGCATTCAAATTCATTTCATATTTATTTTGATCATGACACGTCGAGCCTCTAATCTAAAATTGCCGTAAAATATTACAGAAAAGGGAGAGTGCTATGTTCAAGTCCAACAGTACTACTGGACAAGCTGGAGTAATGACAGTTCTAAATGCAGTAGTATTCTCAAGAGAAAGCTCATGCATAACATTTGTGGTAATTTTGACTGCAATGAAGAAAGCAAACTAATTAATCAGCTTAAGTAATTACTCCAACATCCATTCTCTTAACGTGGAAGCTAATAGAAAAATACTTACCTTTAAATCCTTCCAATCATATAATGTTACAGGGAAAACGATGCTGGTAATCCATATTCACTTGACGACTTACCACCCGTGGCCAAAATGCGGACAATCGGTTACTTCTTGAAAGGCCTTTTGCTCCCTTTGCTCATATCAATCTCCGCCACCCTCGGTTACCTCATCTGGAGAAGGTGTGGGTTCATTCTAATCCAGTCCTTCATCATAATTAATCTTGCTACCTTATTATCCAAATCACTCAAATCTCATTCATCATTAATCTCGAAACTTTTGACAGGCGAGCGAAGCAAGCGAGGTTGATAGCCCTCCGTGCAGCCATCGATGGAATGCCCGTCTCCCTTGGAACTCAGACACAATCATCAGTCCTAGGTGTGTTTCCGGTGATGGACGAACACGGGAATTTGAATTTGATTGAATTGGAAGATGATTACATGGGAGAAGGAGGTGAGATGGCCCGACAGAAGCCTTATTCACAGGACAAGCCTCCAACCTACGAGTCCATCGTTGACCCTCCGACCTACGCAGAGGCAACGCAGCGACTCATACCCGTAACGGACCTCAACTTTACCGCCCTTGCTTATCATCTAGAGCCCTTTGATTCCGAGCCTGGTCCATACTGCTCGGACGGGGGGCCGTTTCATGGGCCCAATGATGACAAATGCCAAGGGGAGGAAAGGCAACTTCTAGAATAATTAGCACATCTGCCTGTGATACACATTTGTGCACTTTCATTTTACGACGTGTACCTTAATTTTAAACCTTGAATCTATTCAAAGACGTAATATAGATAAATATATATATTGGTGAAGAGTGAATGTATGACCTGAGGGGGTGCTATTAAATTTCAGAGAAATGTTAGAGATTTAAATAAAAAATTCCGAGCTGTATGCAACGAGGAGCTCGTCTACGAATGTTGATGCAATAATTTGATTGAATTAATACTGTTTTATTACCACTGATTAAATCCAAACGCCAATGTTTCTGACGATTTACAATACATTTGATCATTGTATACATAGCATTCTAATCTAATAGTTTTTTTCTTCAGAATTATCATATTTACGACCCGCAGTATCCCAGAATAGTCGTTACCTAATTCAACTACATTCAGTCTACAAGAGTTACCTAGTCAAATAAGTATTGACACTACATCAGCATCTATTTAGGATCACGTGGATACAGTTTACAATAGCAGATGCTTATTAGGATAGTCTCCCATTTAGTTTTAATCAACATTTTCTAGCTATATTATTCTAAACCCGCTTGCAGATTTGATTTACTGGAGACTTTCGTATTATCAACCGGATTTACTATTATTACGCTTTATTGCTCTTGGTGATGTTCTAATTTAAATGGGAACTGATTGTGGTTATAATTTTTTACATTCAATCATCAATACTTGACAAGACTGACAGATTTCTAGTTAAAATCAATTTTACAGATAAAAAGGCAAAACATTCTTGTCTAATTAATCATAACAAAACAACACTGATGATTTACATGGAATTACACAGTTATGCACTCGATGCATTATTCTATTGAATCAATACAAAATTATAATAATTACTCTAGCATTGATTGAGTCAAATAAATTCTAGTCACTAAAGTCTCAAGCAGTAAAACATTTAAATACTAATTTTTAGACATCGTCTAATCTACAAATCTAAACTAGACTTGCTTAAGTAATATTTAGCTTAAACTAGAGGCTTTATTTAATTAGTTTTCGATTCCCGTTAGTTGAACTAAGTCATTTCCTTCAACTTCATCAACAGTCCATTAGATTGACTCATTCAGTCACATACTCAAACTCAAGTCTGCTATTAAAAACTATATTAAATGCTACTACAACTCAAATTCTCTGCAAAAATACATTCGGTTTTTAAAAGTACTTCAAATTTAAAAAAAACTTTACCAACAACAAAACTAGACCTCTAAATAACAGTAAGAGGAATGGCCGAAAAAAATTGGAGTAAACTTCATCAACATATTCGTACAAGGGAAGTCTATCGAGAATTAAGTTAATCGATAGTTACTGTAAATTGTGCTTTTTGATCTCCGCAGACCTTAACAATATTTTAAAATACATTAACTCGGAAGCTAATTGCAACCACCTTTCTAAATACATTTAAATACTTGGAAAATTCAACTATCCTTCTAAGTAACAACATTAAACTGCCACAATGGCATTAATTTTGGGAGAATACTTTGATCGGATATAGATTACATATGTTCCTCCAATTACAGAGTTACCAATAGCTGCTCCTTTGCTTCATTAAGTCTCTCGGCCTTTAAAGACTCGGTAATGACTTGTACTAGAGATATTAGAGATTCAGGGGTATATTAAGTACTAGAGAGTCGAGATTCTCATTAAAACGTATAGTACGTTCTGGATCACCAAAGAAGTAAGCTGACATTATTTCCTAAAATTGTTACACAATGATCTGGTTAGTATATAGGTAGATAAGCCACAAGATAATAGAGAGCTATTTAATACGACAAAAATTCGTTAAAAATCAACCTGCTCTTACATTTACTTTAATTAATTTTACATTAATTCTCAGACCTATTATGAAATGTTTCTCAGATAGTCGAAAAGTCAGCCTTTTCAATAATATGTATAGAATTATCGAAGAAGTGTGTTGAGAGCTCATACAGTTTTTGGTTACTTGGTCTAAACTCGGTTCAACTATAGATCCTTTTTGATACTTCGGTTTAAGTGTTAGTAGAGAGAAAGTTTATATTTGTTGGGACAATCCAAAAACGAGGCGTGTGAAATAACACCATTCGAAATCCACTGGCTTGAACTTTCAAGTCTATGAAACTCAATTCCTTTAGCATTCAGAGGAATTAAACGTCCCCGTCCTTTCTGAAGCTTGATATGAGAGGAATTCGGTTTCAGAAGCTTAAAAATTAAAATCAATGGATTTGTTTGTGTCGGTCGACGCGTAGTCATGAAATGTCCCAGTGAGAACAGAGGATTCGAAGGGATAGTTCTACTTGTTTATAATTAATACAGATCGATATATTCTGGGGAGTTCGTGAGAGTGAAAGACGAATAATCATTTCAATTTACAATGAACAATTTTGTGAATATGTTTTTGTCATTTGGAGATCACAGTTTTATAGCTACAAGTTCCCCTTTTACTATTATCATTTATTTAGTCCTCTTTATAGCTTTCAATTCAATATTGCTAGACAGTCTACCCTCACATATTCCTAGTAACTTGGTATTGGTACTGGTACTGTCCTAAAATAAGTAGTACTTCATCGATGATAAATCATATACAAATATTAATTACTACACACTGGTCTTACTTCCGAAATTGAAGTCAAGGAAGCCGGAATCTCTGCTCGAAATTAAAATATAAATCAATGCATCCCCAAAATGTAATACTAGAAAGGAACTCTAAATGTGTATTGGTAACAGACTCAAAAACTTTTGGGATAAATGGTAACTCAATTTGGTATAAATCTCCCCTCCATAAAATAAGGTACATAAATGCATTTGTCCCACAACAGCCTTTGCTGCAATACTATCGCAAGTTAATACACATTGGCTTCTTTGAAGCACCTATCCTCAATCCTAGGCCAGGTAATTTCTTGTTGATGATGTCAGCAGGGAAACCAACATATGAGGAAAGCAATTACTGGTGTAAAACATGACACTAATCTGACTGTTAGGTTGGTCTCATGGTGACCTCTTCAGCCTCATTATTATTCGTAGGATCTCCAAGAATTCTTCTCAATTCTTCTATCTCGCTTGACTCTGAAGCCATTTCCTTGGCTAATAAACCCTCTTCGCTGCCTTCCGCCTCAACACCCAGCACTGTTCTCCCTTCCCTCCGAATTGTAAGAAATTCCTTAAATTCCTTCGGAGCTTCGGCTCTTGACTTGGGGTCTACCCTCTTCTTACTGTTTGGATTAACTTTGTACTGCAAGAGATATTGAAGTCCTTGCTGCAAGAAGTACAGAACTCTTCCCCGATGTCGGTTGAACCCCGGAAGAATTATGTCAAAAACCGAAAGAATTTTCCTTGTTAGTTCGATGAATCGCTCCACAAACTCTACTTGGGAACGAATCAACTTATTCTTGTAAAGAATGTAAGACATCCTTTGAACGATGTCATATTCCGTGCGGAAAATAAGAAAGTGATTTGGATGAAAGGTGACACCTCGATGCTTCCCTGCCAGTGCCTCTAGTTTAAGTACTTTTTCCATCGATCTGTCGGATCCAATTAGTTCGACCTCTTCTCGGAAATTCTCTTTAACAGCTGAAATAAAACTCTCCTCTCGAAATTGCCCACAATTGCCGCATTTCCATTCAGACTCAGGATCAACGGGTTTAATAGGCAATAAATATGCAAAGGAATTATTGACCTGACATGCCGGGTTTCCCTGACATTTGACAGCTTGGAGGAACGTGGATGACTCTGTGGGATCCAAGCACCGGTTGCACCGACAAGTGAAGTAGTACATGTCACTTAGGATTTGATTACGCTCCTTTGTTCCAAGAAAGGACTCCCCATAAATCGTGGAAATCACTTCTCCTTTCTTAATTGGGACTGAAGCATATACTTCTAGTTCAGATGAGAGATTAATCACACGGTGGGCATTGGGAATGCAGTTGTGGGATAAGAGCGACCCATTCTGGTACAAGTAGGATCCGTACCTGAGGATATAAAATTAAAATTATATTTTTATTTCCGAGCCTCTATCAAACGTGGAACAAGGATAGCCTTCTATATACTATAACTATATACTAACGACCCTAAAATACAAAGATTTTTTTGAGACACATCTACGAGTACGAGAATACCTAAGTGGCCAATCAATGTTTCATAGTATCAAGACTTCAGAATACATTTACGGCCGAATACAGCCAGCACACACGTTACGTCTTACTTATTCTCACTACCAAACACTGCCAAACAGTAATAAAGAAAAGGTATAAATAAGGTTAAGACGGAAATTTTTTAGATATTAGACACATACAAACAGTCCATATGAAGAATCTACACAAATATAGTGAAACGTAGTTGCCAACCCTCTTTCCAGTGACAGAACTCATTCTGTTTCCTTCGTCAAGAAAAATAGCCTGAAATAACATAGGTCGTGAAAGAAATGTGCTAAAAATATTAAATCTATATGACTGGGTAGATGTGACAGGTTCGTCAATAAGTATCGCCCAACTCAGAGTGGTGGAGTTCCGGTTGCTTTCAATCATATAGCTATAGTCACATATGCAGCATTATCGGACAATCAAACACGTTCTATTTTCAATATGCATCCCATAGGGCATGTTGACCTCAGAAATCTTACAGCGACAACCCCATCACATCGACTACCCCAATCTTCAAAACCCTTGGTCATGTATGAAGTACTCAATTACGCACACTTGCGAACAATCTGCATAAACTGTAAAAAAAAAAATACAAAAGGGTTTACCGATAAAGAAGTGCCCCTTGTCGATCCTCAGCTCCCAGCTCATTGACGTCCACTACACCAGTCACGAAGTCAATGAGGTCATAATCAAAATGTTCAAGTCCACATATTTGCTGAATAAACGTAAGGGCAGCACAGAGCAAGGCCATGGCATTTGGATTTTCCGTACGAGCTTCCTGATGAGATTCCAGTTTCAAGAGCTGTGTCCATTTCTTAAAATTCTTCTCCTTAAGAAGTAAACATCGAAGGATGGTTATCGAGGAATTTCCCATGAATTGGTCCGGAGAAACTCCATTAGAAGTGAATACTGGGCACTCGAAGGCTACATGTTTCGCATCCTGCAATCGTAATAGTAGATTTTTAGATTTAGAGCCAACTTTTTATTTATTTAATTAAAATACTCATGATCTACTTGACAATAGACTGACCCCTGATGACATGAGTTTCTTGGCGACTTACCTTTTCACACTTGGAGTTGCAAACAGGCCAACGGCAATTTGAGCAGAGATAGTTTGAGTTAACAAGGGAATAACAAGAAAGACAGACAGGGAGCCCTTCTTGCAAAATATTCGGTCCCGAAATGAAAGGTTGTTCTCTGAGAATGAGGTCTCCCGACCCAAAGTCTCGTGGGGCTATCAAATGTCGACCCAAAACAGGGTCATCTCTCACATCCACCCAATCATCTCCTTCTGGCTTATTACCCACGAACGGGCTACCCTTCTTGGGGCACTTGAATTCAAAGAACCCCTGCTGAGGGGCTGACATGTCGATCTCCATCTCCATCATTCCAACACATCTATCTACTAGAGATCAATCAATGTACCTACAAAAACCACAGAATAAAAAAAATTAACACGAGACACATTGACACCCGTTTAATACCAATGTCAACCCTCCTTACGTTACGTAAAAATGTCCAACCTTTTTTTGGTGTTGACACTGTTGACGGTAGTGAGTAACACTGACACGGGCTGGTGCCTTGAATTCGAAGAGGTGAGAAATATTGTGGAATATCGTAAAACAAGTGGGGAAAAAATATTCAATAGATGAAGAATCAATACAACTCAGCCGTTGTGTACAAAAATATTGAGGCGGAGTTGAATACGGAAGCCCCAGAAGTGTCAAGTAAGTCGGAAGAGTGTGGAGTGGAAAATAATTGGATTTCATTTATTGAATGGGCCGAGGGAAGGAAATCAGGTGCAGGCACTTTCTCTTCTCCTCTCTCTCTACAACAGACGTGTGAATATGAAGCCCCTCCTCTCTCACTTCCCTACCAGACATGATGAGGGGGGATTCAGTGCCAAAGAATTTTTTTTTATCCTCCACTCCCTAACCCTTTTAGCATTAATCCTTTGCCAAAGGACCTTTGGAAATTAATTGGACTCGGCTTGGACCGATTGCCCAAGGAAGTGGGAGAGAAAGTTGGAAATCTTTAATCTATTAATGCCCCTACTACCACCTCCTTCCAAAGTCTTTCCAGTCCGAAGAATATTACTAAGCATGATTATTACTTTTAGTATGAAGGGATTGAAGTGCTCATGAAATCCAGTAGCTCTCTTCGTTGTAATTTAAGCTCAAATTGCAAAGATAACATGGGCAGTTTAAATAGACTTGTTGGCTAGTCTTGTAACTGCAACACGTTTGGAAAGAAATATTTGTAATCTGGCATGAGGATTTTCTTTTTAACTTTTATTTCCTTATACACTTAAACATTAAATGGGTATAGAATTATTTCTTTATGGTTAACATGCGCAATCTGGAGCTCGGATTTTCGTATTCAATAAAGAAAGTTAAGAATACCAAGCTTCAACGTAGCCTCTGCCACTGCAAAATGCTTAAAAAAGGCTTTTGACTGGATTAGAAAAATTATTTGAGGAACAAAGTCGGAGGATACAAAAAAAGTCATTAATCTTTCACGAAAGAACACAGACGGCTTCTATATCTGTAGTGTTGTACATCAAGAGATAAATAAATCAATTATCTAACATTTCTACGTCTTCTTGTTCTTGCTCCATTTTTGGAATCACCACAGTGCTCAAGTGTTCATGGCAGGCCCGGAGAAGAAATTTGGCATTGGCACTTTCCATTAAACTTTGAAGGTTGTCAAAAGAGGCTAGATCAACCAAGGGATATAAATTATCCAATTTTCCTCCTAGTATTTTATAAACAAAACAAAACAAAATTAATGATTATTCTTGCTGGTAGGTCAGAAATGTCAGAATCAAATAATCGTAGCATGCACATAAAATGATATAAACTAACCTCGCTGAAGACCTAAAGTCAAAAACTGGAATAATGATGAATCTGCAATGACATCCATGGGATGATCAGTTTCAAAACTGTCCCATGGATCTCGTTTAATCACTCGGGTTAGGATTACCAATCTGCGTTACCAGTGAAAAAAATAGTCCTTAATTATTTTTCTATTTATCAAAGTGGCTGAGATAACGCAACTAAACGACCATTAATAAAACAAACCTTTTTTCTCTTAGCAAGTCATCGTTTATCATAAACTCAGTTATTCCGAAGGCATTCCAATAATTTTCGGGATCAAAATCCACCTCATCAGTCGTGTACATATCAATTATTTCACTGGTAGTCAGAACCCGCATGGTAGCTCGGTCTAGTCCAAAAGTATTTAAGATCTCATCCGGAAGCCGGTTTTGATACTCAATCATTTGGAGACTTCGATCCAAGTCTTGAATAAATGGGGTTTCCATCTGCCTTGTTACAGCATTAGGGTCCTCGGAAGCCAAAGCAGCAAGCTTAGCCATGCACATCATGAATCTCTTGTCGTCTACAAGCGTCTCTTCTACTTCAGCTAACTCTTTCAGAATAGTTGCAGCCCCATCGAAGTCTTCAATAACAGCACAATGATGCCAAGCGATTTGTGGATATTGATCAAGGAACCGCCTTAATTTATCTCGAACTTTAGATTTACTAAAAGATTCAATCAGCTCTGCCGTCTTCTTTTGTTTGACATACCATTCAAATGTGAACTCTGGAAAGTTCATGCTTTCATATTTGTCGAAGTAGGCATTCATCCTATCGAAATCTTTCTGGTCGTAGCAAATTGTTGCCAGAATTTCGAAATCCAGGTATTTTTCAGCAAGCAAGCTGGCCCCATCGTAATCTTCAACATGTAGGTGAGTTCTGAGGGATTTTGCTCTAATTGTTTCGAATCTGCCCAGCTTTTGAAGATACCGGGACGATCCTTCGATGCTCTCAACATTCATTTTCAATCCATCCAAAATAACATCAGTAAACTGC
This sequence comes from Agrenia bidenticulata, assembly GCA_034694785.1. NCBI lineage: Eukaryota > Metazoa > Arthropoda > Collembola > Entomobryomorpha > Isotomidae > Agrenia > Agrenia bidenticulata. The sequence continues at coordinate 60,784 of JAQFYM010000470.1, forward strand.
TGTAGCTGTTTTATCAATTCTAGTTTCTGTCCCAAATCAGCTTCAGAATTATTAATTCCCTTTTCCACGATTATTTCCTTTTGCTTAAGAAGCGAAGGCAGGACACTTTTTTGGATAACCCATGATAGGACTTCGTACTGATTGTTTGGTGAAGTCATAAGAGGTGTGATTAAAAATTCGTGGATCTGTGGCAGTTTCTCACCAGGCTGCATACTACTCACTTCCAGAATGGCTCTCAAAATAATTTCATTTGTCTGGATAATTCGGACGGGAATTTCTTTGGGAGAAAGGTCAGCTAAGTCCTGTTCTTGAATGGAGATTAACGCCGGAATAATCTGATGAACTCGGCTGATCTCTTTGTAAAATACGTCATTGGGGTTTAAGTGCGAGGATCGAACTTGGCGTTCCTTTTGTGAACGCATAACAACGATAGACTTAATTGCTGTATCAATCGCCTTCCTAAAATGGGTTCTGAAAAAATATTAGAGAGAACTGTAATTATGGAAGGTCGACAATTCGGTATTTGATTAAAAGTTTATCTAGTAGATCTTAGACATACTCGGACTGCATATTTTGTAATGACAACGCGAAGTAGACTTTCTCGTAACTGTTGTATAGAAGTGAACCAGTTGCTACCGCATCTTCCTTCAGGATGATTCCTTGAAGCTATCAGAAAGTTATAATTAAGTTATTACATCATTTTCGTATTTCATAACTGATCCATTTTGTTTATTAGATAAATTCAGAAAATTATAACTCACTTTTGACCAGATTCCAACACTGTTAATAAACCCGAAAAACAACTCAAGCCCTTCCTTTTTATCCATTAGAAAGTTCTTAATCAGAATTTTGGACTTCATTCCTAATGGGTCCTGCTCATCTGAAAAAAAAACAGGACAAATTATCATAAACCTACCTTAGGTAAATTAATCCTAGGCAACTAAAACTCTTTACACACCACTTCTACCAAAACTTGCGACCCAGCGCGGATCTGAGACCGGAGCTTCATCGATTAGTTTTTCACAGAAAGCTACTGTCCAAATATCAAGTGGGTCTTGTGGTGCGAGACTTGGAACATTTTGGGGGAACAAATTGGTTAAGATCTTCATGCTTTCCTCAGGCATCTTCTTGAGATACATTAAGAATGCTGATTTGTAACGGTTCACACTGTCTTCGCTAGTACCTAGATCGGTAATGTTTGCCTGGGTAATAGAGAGGGCTAAATGGTCGGGAACTCTTATTTCCGAATAAGTATCATCCAGACCAAGTCTACAAGTTCAAATTAATGCTGATTAAATATTAGAACTTCAAGTCTTCAATATAAAGGTGAGAGTTTTAATATATATTCTTGTATCTTACGTTTCTTGTCCAACAGGAATAGGTTTGACAGTAAGAAGTCCATGTCGAGGAACCAGAATGACTACGGTGGTACCAGAAACTATTCCTGCTCCTACAATTGGACCACCCAATTGCGAAGACTCGATCGAATCTGCTGGAATGTCTTGCTTATCTACGTTACACAACCGTAAAATGAAGTTGCTGTACATATTTTGAAATGCAATAATATGCAACAAAACGTAATAATTCCCAGATACCTGAAGCTGTAAGGACAACATCTTGAGAAACGACATAATAGTAATTCTGAGTCGCCAGAATTTTCCAGGAATAAAGATGGTCGTATTCTGAGGTGGTGGCCCCAAGTCGGCATGTTACAGGGATGAACTGCCATCCATCCCGTCTTCGAACATTTTTAATCTCAAAAAGAACTACAAGATAAGTTCCAAACATGATTATTCGCATTATACAAGAAAAAACGTTGCATTGAACAGATTGGACTTAATTTTCATGATTCTTTAAAAATAGCTAAATAGTCATTTACCTATTCCATATACGAGATTTTCAGTTGATTCAAACTGGCTTTTAGCTGCTGCAAAAACAGCCAGCTGTTTGGTACTCGGAACGATGGTGACATCAAGAACCCATGATTGAATTACTCGTAAATCATTACGGTTGTCGTCATCTGAAGCCTACAAATGTAAGAAAACATCGAAATAAGAATAAGTAACCCGTAATTCATCTAAGAATCTAATCTAGGTTATATTTTATTTATTGTTTGGATTGGATTTTTCGAGATAAAAAAAGTAAAATGTAATTTTACCCAAACATTTTCCAAGAATTCTCTTCGTAAATTCTCATCGATATTTATTTCACTCAAACAAGTATGAGCTTCTGAGTTGATTTGCCATGCCTGAACGGTTGAACCTTGAAAGACATACACCTTTCCTTCGCGATTATGTCCTGGTTGAAGCGGATCATCGTCTTTAGATAACGGAACAACTACTCTCGCTCTTTTCTAAAATAAATCAATCGAAACTGTACAATTTTTCAACTGCTTTAGAATAGAAGTTAAAAATTTGGTAAACCATTACATTGTCAAGTCCGGAGGGGGCTGCTGGCATTGTAGTAAAGAGCATTGTGGATACCTTTTTGCTCCAACCACCTAGCCATCCTTTTTGAACACCTAGTGGAACACATGTTAAAGATGGTTTGTTCCCACGACCAGGAACTGGTTTTACTAGTAAAACAGTGGCACTAGTAGTTGTCAATATGCACCCAGTCGGCCAGTATGAAGTAATTGAATCACATTCTTGACCCTGAAATTGAGCATACAATAAGATTTGTTATTGATAACAGATGTCATTCGAATTTGACAAAGTTTTAAGAACGGAATTGTCAAGTTTTCTAGCGATTATATTGCAGTATCTCAACTAAGCCTTACCGGGATATCTGCATTGAGCGTAACTGTAGATGATTCATTAGCTATGTTAGGCCAATAAGTTATGTGACCCTCAGGGCTGACCGCAACACATGAAGGGGCACTGGTATGGCCTAGAGCGAGCACGGAAACCAACTGTGCATTATGAACAAGTTCACTCGGCGGAAGGACTAACTCTCGACATGCAATTGTACTCTTTTTCCCTGCTTCCTGATTTACTCTCCAAACGTACAGCTTTCGACCCGAGACCAACCACGCCCACCCGTTAGGGTCAAGCCGGCAGGAGTGCTGATTCTGTTCCCCTGACAAAATTAACGATGCACCCAACACCAACTTTAGTGAATGAATAAATAAATAGTTAATTAATTGTGTACTAATTCTACTAACTCACCAACTGCTTGAGAAGTTAAGGCAACTTTAACCATGGCTGGTAAAGGTACTCCATACGCCTCCACATTTTGTGTCATTGCGGTACTTACAATAGTGTTATCTGTACGAGGCGGTCTTCGACTGAAACTCATGTTCATCGCGCTATAGAAGACATAATCATTAACTTTGTTACAAATAAATCTCTAAATAAGTTTTTCTTTTAATGGACTCGATAAACATGAACAATACTCGAACGAGTTTAACAATTTTGTCATTTTACCTAGTGTTGAAAGAAGAGTTGAATGATGCATTTGATTTGAAGTGCATAGAGCTCCCCATCACTGATGCATTCATATTGATTTAGCTGGATTAACTGATAGTGATTGAATTAATTTTAATTAACGTCTATTAATACTTTTTAAATGGCCAAGTCACAAGACTCACAAGTCAAGAAAAAGTAAATTAATCGACTCGACCGGTTCTAATACTTCTAATCTAATAAATAAGACGAGCGCCAACAATGATTTGAATTTGGCGTTTCAGGCTCTGATTGGTCCTCAACTTGTCAGCTGATATTCTTCTTATGTTATGGGTAGTTTCAAATTGGAAGCCATTCGGTCTGTCGGCTTGACGCGTGTTCCACATGTTTTCTGCTCCTCTTGTGAGATTTTTAATTTTTTAAATTCTAAAAGTTTTGGAAAGTCAAAAAATTTAAAAAGCAAGGAAAATGGCTAAGAAAAAGGATAGTGTGGATCACGGAGATCGGAATGGAGAACCCGAGCCGGATTTCTCTGACCCCGAAGGCTTTGTGGACGACATCACTGACGAAGGTAAGTTTTCGAGGGTTTTATTTATGATTTCCAATATGATAAGTTTTTATTTATTTGTTGATATCGTTAGTAGTCTATTAGCTGTTTTATATAGTAGTAATTTCAATGCAGGTCTTGCAAGGGATAGTTAGTCCCGCATTTAATGTTATAATTGTACGACTTCCATGTTAAATATGGCCAATGCCTTCCGGCGTTATTCTTACAAAATTGATTGGAATTGTCTTGTCATCCAAGTATTCAGCCGGCGTGATTCCAATTGAGGTTTAAGCATCTATTGTCTCTTTCTTTAAATATCTGGTTGCACTCTGTACATTAATACAATCTATACTATGGTAAGAAAGCTGGGGACGAGGTTAGTGACCTCTGACTTAATAAAGTTTAAACACCGAAGGTCCAATATGCTGGGTTGGGTGGGGCACACTATTTCAACCAGGGACCGTTTTTGACCCCATGTAGTTCAAACATTAGACATTTGACACCTCATGTCACGTTATTGATTGATGAATGAAAAGGAAAAAAATAGTTCCATTCTTTTCTAACCGGTTTCTGCTCTCTTGCTTCTTCAGACTTGTGACCGCTTGTCAATTCTTAAAGCATAAAGTGCATAGTTAAGATTGACAGGAAATGATAGTAGCTTTTGGGACTAGGATTTTGATTCTTTCATGTATGAAGTCGATGTTTAAGTTATTTAGCTACTTAAAACCATCCGATCAAATCCGATGTATGCCCTAACGTAACTGTATATAATTTGAAACATAACTTAGTGAGAGGAAAACAACCTGAAGTGATTACACTGCCAGACTGCCACTATTGAAATTATTATTACCTAGTAATTATTTAATGTCAAATATATTATTAACCTCTTCGAAGCTGATTTGAAATACGTATGGCAACCCTTTAAGTCCTGCTTTAATCAATAATATAAAGCGTA